>PITA01007568.1:0-90402 GCA_004023965.1 Spilogale gracilis | reverse complement strand
TCTACTTGGCTTATTTCACTCAGCATAATCTCTTCCAGTCCAGTCCATGTTGCTACAAAAGTTGGATATTCATCCTTTCTGATGGAGGCATAGTATTCCATTGTATATATGTACCACATCTTCTTTATCCATTCATCTGTTGATGGGCACCTTGGCTCTTTCCACAGTTTGGCAATTGTGGCCATTGCTGCAATGAACATTGGTGTACATATGGCCCTTCTTTTCACTACATCTGTATCTTTGGGGTAAATGCCCAGTAGTGCAATTGCAGGATCATAGGGTAGCTCTATCTTTAACTTTTTAAGGAATCTCCACACTGTTTTCCAAAGCAGCTGCACCAGTTTACATTCCCACCAACAGTGTAAGAGCTATGACCCTAACTTGACCATCTCTCTCCCACAACCACACGCCTGGCCAGGTTCTGGTAACTGTGCTCTGTTCCCATTCCTCTCCAGGCTTCGGGGTGAAATGGCTTCTCTCTCTAAATACTGGTTTCACTAAATTCTCTTTAACTCACTTTTTGAATGTGCCAACTGTTCCCTGCTAGAACCCAACTGATGGATTAGAGAGGGTAAAGTCAGATAAGACAGGTTGGTTGGTCCTCAGAGGATTCCTGTGTGACACACAGGAGAGAATAGGGACATATTCTAGTGATATTTAAGGCAAATTCTAGTGACATATAAGACAAAATAGTTTGTATATAATATACAACGGCAATCTCTTTCACAGGCATGCCCAATGAATTATCAGCTTGCTATTGTTTAGGACACTTGGATCAGGGAAGGAGAGCCCAAAGAAAAAAGAGGTGTTGTGTTGCCCATGAAAAACTATCAAGGGAACTTAACTTTCCTTCAATTTGTCCCATCTCTAGCCCCAGGAATAACTGTCAGTCTCCTAAAGATTCTGGAGTTCACAGAGGCAGTTGAGACAGCTTGAGGCTTTAGCATTCAGGCTCTGACATTCAGCTACCTAAGCCCATGTCCTGATTCCCCTTTGTATAGCTATATGATTTGAGCAAGATATATAATCTATATGCCTCAGTTCCCTCATTTGTGAAATGGGGATACTACAAGCACTTCCCTGATTTAGTAGTTATCAGGATTAAATGAGTTACTACATATAAAGATCTTATAATCATGCTTGGCACATAGCAGGGGCTTCATAAATACTGGTAGCCATTATTATCTACTCATCCTGGGCCACTGTGGACAGAATGGACACAGAGCTCAGCTGCAAAAACAAAAAGGAGCAGACAAAACGGTAATGGCCTCATTCTTTTCTACCTATGCATGCAGTTTGAAATCCACAACCACATAAAAAGAGAACATGTGGAAATTGTTATCCAGTCTTATTTCCTTTTTTTAAATTTTTTAAATTTTTTAATTTTTATTTTTTAATTTTTTCTTATTTCCTTTTTTGATAAGGACTGAACTGATTGATCATGACGGCTTTGGAAGTAG
Source organism: Spilogale gracilis (assembly GCA_004023965.1). NCBI lineage: Eukaryota > Metazoa > Chordata > Mammalia > Carnivora > Mephitidae > Spilogale > Spilogale gracilis. The sequence continues at coordinate 88,942 of PITA01007568.1, read as the reverse complement.
AGATCCTTTATTTTAAAAAGGCATCTGAAAGGGTTCTCCTGCAGCCCTGTTCAAATCTCTTCCCTTCTTAGGAAGCTCCCAGAACACCTGCAATGGGGTTATCCTCCCACTACCTTATACACCAAGAGCCCTGAGAACTGCTTCTTTGCGGTAGGAGACCACTTTGCCCTTTGACAGGGTCCTTTATGTGTGTGTATAACATCCTCTGAGACTGTGAACTAATAGAGGTCAATATTAGGGCTCTCCATGAGAAAGGTGCTAACAAGAACATAATACAATATTATAACTGGAAATCTATATTCTTTTTACCAACATCTTCACATTTTCTTCGTCCCCCTGGCCCTGGTAATCACTGTTCTATGTTTTCATTGTTTGTTTTTTTTGGATTCCACACATAAGTGGTATCATTCAGTATTTGTCTTTCTCTGTTTAGTTATTTCACTTAGCATAATGCCCTCACATTTCATTTAGATTGTTACAAATGAAAAGAACCGCTTCTTTCTTATGGCTGAATAATAGTGTGTTGCATTTACATACTACGACTTTATCCAATCATCTGCTGATAGATACTTAAGTTGTTTCCATATCTTGCCTATTGTGAATACTACTACAGTGAATATGGTAGAGCAAGTAGCTTTTTGAGATCCTATTTTCATTTACTTTAGATAAATATCTAAAAGGAAAATTGCTGGATCATGTGGAGGTTCTGTCTTCAATGTTTTGAGGAATTTCCGTACTGTTTTTCACAGTAGGTGAACCAATTTATACTCCCACCAAGAGTGCACAAGGGTTCCCTTTTATCCGTGTATATATATATTATACACTTGAAAGTTGCTAGATGAGATTTTAAGTGTTCTCACCACAAAAAAAAAGAAAGAAATGGTGATGATGTGATATGATGGAGGCATTAGCTACATCTACTGCAGTAATTATTTTGTAATATAGAAGTGTACCAAATCAACATATTGCACACCTTAAACTTAGATAATGTTATATATAACTTATATTTCAAAATTCTAGAAGAAAAGAGAAAGGTATTATCATTATTACCAATGTACAGAGATAAAGCTGGGCACAGAAAAGTGCTCAACAAAATTTCACCCAAGTTTACAAAGCCTAGTAAGTGGTGGAGCCAGAATCTGGACCTAGGCACATGAAGTTCCAACAATATTTCTAACCATTGCATTAAACAGCTTCACAGATAGGAAGTGCCCAGATGTTTGATGAAGCTTTCGGTAGAACAAAGCCTCACCACACCCCTACGACATACCTAGTACTAGACATAGGGCATAGAGCAGCAATTAGACAATGGAGGCTTGATCTCAGAGATACACTCTCTAATGCAGAATCCAGTAACCCAATAAAAATTAAGTCATCACACCTTGAAATTAGTGCTCTGAAGGAAATGAACAGGGTGATGAAATAAAGAAGATGGGGATAGTGGACAAGACCTAGTGCAATACATTGACCAAGTAAAGATTCAAAATATTTATTGATTTTAAATAGGCCTGGAAAGAAACAGTGTGGGGTAGAAGTTAAACACTCTGTAGTTTTATAGCTGATCTAAAACATGCTGATTAATCAGTCCATTGCTGTCAGTTTGGGGTGAGTGCTTACTCTGTCCAGGTCTTCACTCATTTTTAAAAATGTTACCTGGTTTAATATCTAACAGAAATTATGAGATTGGGTTTTGAGGTATGGAAAGCTTTGGTCAGAGTGGAAATTATATAGAAATACCTGCTTTCTTCTGCAAAATATTTTGGAACTCATTCATTTTAGACACCCATGAAGAGCAGGTTTCAAATTGAGAAGCCTGATATTTCCAAACCTTACCTTCTATTTTGCTTCTTCATATTTCAGCAATTAGCTAAAAACAAACACAACCATCCTTACTGGCCAGGTCTACCATCTTGAGCCTCTACATTGGTTCCAATGTATATAAAATGTTCCAAGTGCTTACAGCAAATGATTTCTTATCCATATACCAATTAATTTATGAAGAAAGGACACAGTATGCTATGTTATACAATAGTCATCTTAAACATGTTCTTCCCAAGAAGTGGACATTACTGATAGCTTTCAGTGTCCCCTGTCCTTAACTTTCATATCTCCTTAACGCTTAGTTCCTCAGGCTCCAGATCTCTGGGAAAGGATGTTATCTTCATCAGAAATAAGCAACAGCTAATATCTTATGCAGGTGTCAAATACTAATTCTAGTTAAAGTGAGTGGGTCTTGCTGGGTTCTAAATGTGCACCAGGACAAATACATTTAGAAGTTAATTTTTTTAAAGATTTATTTATTTGAGGGAGAGAGAGGGTGGGAGAGAAGTGGAGGAGGGGCAGAGGGAGAGAGAATTTGAAGGAGACTCCATGCTGAGTACCAAACTGGACCCAGGTTCAATCCTATGATGGTGAGATCACAACCTGAGTCAAAACCAAGAGTGGGACACTTAACCAACTGAGCCATCCAGGCGCCCTTAGAAAGTTAATTTTTATTGGCAGGTAAATTCTTCATGTATTTTTAAAAATCCCAGTTTCTGTTCCAGAGTTGAATACTTGAAATGAGGCAGAATAGAGACTACAAAAAGAGAATAAAAAGGAGGTCAGCCCTATAAGAACATGTGATGGATGGAAAGCAACTGAGTGGAGAAAGAAGTGCATGAGAGGGCCTATTCGTCAGGGCTGGCTCTGCTACTAACTGTGCCATTTCAGACAAGTCCTTTACACATACTGGGCCTCTTACATACTTGAGATCTCAAGGTTTTTCTTTGAGAAGAATATGGAACTACATAAGAGGTTGCATTTTGGTTACACAGAAATGATGTGACCTACAAATTTTTGTCATGACTTAGGATTTTCGGTTGGTTTTGATTTCCTTTCTTTTTTTCTTTTGAGCTTTTTGATATACATTTTTTTTTTTTAAATAAAATCGTAATCTTATAGAAAAGTTGCAAGGCTACTACAAGGGGCTCCTAAGTATGACACTCATCAACCATTTAGGTTGAAGAGATTATACTCCTTTACTATAATTATTTTAGTGTATTCCCTCAGAACAAGGAAGGCCATGTAAATAACCACAGTATACTTATCAAAATATTTTGTACTATTATTATACAAATTACACTTCAACTTGGCTTCTTTTCCTTTTGATAAAATCCCACCATTTTATAAGCACTGCTCAACTTTTTAGCACATTATAAGGTTCCAGACTTCTACTTTACCATTGATCAGAGTTTTGTTTAGACTTGTCTTTTTAAAAATACACTTCTTATATAAGGACAGGTGGCACATTTCTTTTGAAAAATCATAATATATTACTGGGTCTGAAGTTTCATGACCATCTACTAGAGGCAACTGGCTCGCTGATAATAGGGCCTTCTCAGTTTCCAGTACCATTATTTACTGGATTCACAGCACTTATTACCTGACTAGCCTTCTAATGTTTGACTTTTGCAATGTCTGTACAGGACAATAGCACAGGTTTAATGTCCAAACTGGATGTTAATTATGGGATGCTTCTGACACTAAAAAGAAGTGCAATTAGTAATTACTTTAGAGGGCAAAGTAGTACAATCTCAGGCAAACTGAAACTGGTGGTCTCCTATGTGTGCATTTAATCTTGTGATATTTCCTACTTTAACATTATGGGATATGCATCCATCTTCTGTTGGTTCGTAACTGAAAATGGAAAATGAACATTGGGATCTGAGTGATACTTTACCAACAAATTCTCTGAACAATAAAAATTGAGGGACCTCTCTGCAGGACACCCTGAGAATGTAGAAGGTGAAGTTTCTTATTTTAACGTCAGTGATCTTTCTGGAGACAATCATATGTCTTACTCTTTCGGCACAGCACAATTAGTGTTAAGGGAACCAGATTCTTGAAGCAGGGCATACTTCATCAAGTCCTGAACAAACTTATGAGGAGAAAGAATTTTGATTGTGTCTACATACATTTCTGCTATTTCCATTGTTCTTTCTTCCTGGCTGATGCTTCAGAATTCCTTCTTTTATCATTTCCTTTATAACAGATAGAGAACTAATGATTGGTGAGGGCTTTTTTTTGTTTGTTTTTAATCCTTGAAAAATGTGCTACTTCCTTTTGGCCTTCACAGTTTCAGATGAGAAATCCAATGTCATTAGAATTAGTGTTCCTCTATAGGAGTATGTTAGTTTTCTTTGGCTGCTTTGAGGGTTTTTTTCATTGTTGTTAGTTCCCAGAAGTTTATTCATGATCCACCTTGGTGTGGATTTCTTCGAATTTTTTCTTGTTATGGTTCATTCAGTCTCTTGAATCCTATGTTAACGTCTACTGTCAAGTTTGAGAAATTTTTAGGGTTGCCAATTTTTAAGTGGGTTGTTTGCTTTCTCATTGTTGAATCTTAATAGTTTTTTATATATTTTGGATACTAGTACTTTATCAGGTACGTGTTTTGCAAATATTTTCTCCTAGTCTGTGGCTCATTTTTTTTTCACATTTGGAAGATGTTTTTTTAAAAGACTCCCTATCAGGCATTTATACTAGATTCAATATGTCTCCTATCACTTCAGATATATTCAACATTTATAATATGTTAACAAGTTCTTGCTTTTAAGCTCCAGATTATACTTAAGGATGGATTATGTTTGAGAAATAAAATACTTCCATGGTTAAAAAAATAAAAAGACTCCATTTCAATATCTAGAGATGAAAACTACCATTTCTGAGATTGAAAAACACATTGAATGGAATTAATAGCAAATTAAACAATACAGAAGTAAGTAAATTTGAAGATACAGAAATGGAAAATATTCAAAATAAAACAGTAAAAAAAAGATAAACATAACATCAGTGAGCTTTAGGAAGTCTTCATGTGGCTTACTGCGCATGTAATTGAGTCTCTGAAGATGGGAGAATGGGGAAGAAATACTTGAAAAAGATAAAGGCCAAAATTTTTGTAAATGTAATAAAAATTACCAGTGAAGAGATACAAAAATCTCATAACCCCCAATACAAAAAATATGAAGTAAATAGAGCACATTCTAATCAAATTGCTTAAGACATGTGATAAGGAGAAAAATTTTAAAGCCAGAGGGTTAAAAAAAAATGTCATATGTAGAAACGATGATAAGGATGTCTACTGATTTCTCACTGGAAATAATGCAAGACAGAAAACAGTAAATCAGTAACAAAAGTATTGAAGAGAAAACTTTCAATCTAGATTTCTTTATCCAAGGAAAATCTTTCAAATTTGAAGGTAAAATATTTATCATCAGACATTTAAAAAAATAGCTGAAACACTGTGCCACTATTAGATTCATGCTACAAATGTTACAGAAAGTCCTTTAGGCCAAAGGAAGATGATATTAAATGAAAACTGAATATACACAGGAAATGGTGGTGATCCCTGGAAACAGTAACTTCATGGGTAAACATAAAGAATTTTCATTATGATTTAAATTATTTTATAAGATAGTCAACTCTGTAAAGCAAAGAGAATATGACAATTTAATATACATAACATATGACTATTAAAAATGTATGACAACAGTAGCAAAAAGGCCAGCAGGGAGAAACTGAAGTATGCTGTTTTAGGATGCTTATGCTCAGCATGAGGTACTATAATAACAGTTAAAGGCAGACTATGATAAATTAAAGTTGCATACTATAAACCCTAAAGTAACTGCTACAATAATACAACAAAGAGTTATAACCAATAAACAGAAAGAAGACAAAAATGGGATCATATCTAAAAGAGAGCTAATCATATCTAAAAGAGAGGACAAGGAAACAAAAAAAATTAGATTGAATATTTATATAGAGAGATAAATGTCAAGTACAGGTACATTTAAAACCAATAATGTCAATTACCATGTGAAATATAAGTGGTCTTATATTCCTAATTAAAAGTCAGAGATGATCAAATTGGTTAAAAAAAAGCAGGACCCAGCTGTATGTTACTTATGAGAAAACTGCTTCAAATACAAAGAGACAAATGGGTTAAAGTTCAGAACATAAAAATCTATATACCATGCTAACACTTTATATACTATGCTAACTTTTGTTACTGATTTACTGTTTTCTGTCTTGCATTATTTCCAGTGAGAAATCAGTAGACATATACAATTAAAAATATATGGAGTGCTAAAATTAATGCTAACCTAGACATATTTCAGAGCAAGGGATATTTCTAGAAGTGAAGAATCTCACTTCATAATAATAAAAATATGAAGTCATCAAGAAGACATAAAATCTAAAAAATTAGCACCAAATAACATACATGATGCAAAACTCGATACACAATTATAACTGTAAATTTTATTACTCCCTCCCTTAATAACTGATAGAATAAGTAGACATAAAATCTGTCAGAATAAATACTTTAAGGTAAATAAATAAGGAGAGCTAAAATTTGAATAAGAACTAACTGATAATCGTGAAGCATTCCACCCAGCATCCTCTTTCCAAATACATTTTCATTCCAAATGCACAAAGAACTGTCACAAAATCGTATTATATCCTGGACTGTATATCAAATTCAATTTAAATTAAATATTTAGGTTAAATTTAAATGGATTCAAGTTAAACCAGGTATGTTCTCTGACCACAATGGAATTCTATTTGCTTTCATTAACAGGAAAATATCTGAAAAATCTCCAAATATTAGGACACTAAATAACATTCAAATAGATAACAAACAGACCAAAAAAGAAATCAAAAGGGTGGTTAGAAATTATTTTGGAATTAACAAAAATATAACATCAAAATTTGTGGGATGCAGCTAAAACAGTACTTAGGGAAATTCTGTAGCAAATAAACACCTCTTTTTTTTTTTAAGATTTTATTTATTTGACAGAGACAGAGCAAGAGAGGGAACACAAGAAGGGGGAGTGGGAGAGGGAAAAGCAGGCTCCCTGCCAAAAGGGAGCCCATAGCGATGCAGGGCTCAATGCAGGGCTTGATCCCAGGACCCTGATATCATGACCTGAGCCAAAGGCAGATGCTTAATGACTGAGCCACCCAGCTGCCCCAACAATAAACACCTCTTGAAAGTAATACTTATCTAACGAAAATATAATGAAATTTTTAAAAATTAACAGAAAAAAACAATAAAACCAAAAGCTGTTTATTCAGATAATGAAATATGTAAACCTGTAGTCTAAATGATATGGAAGAAGTAAAGACGCATTACCAGTATCAGAGATGAGAGAAGTGATTATCTTTACAGAGTTTACAAGCATTAAAAGTTTAATAAGGTAAATTATGAATAATTCTATGTCAACAAATCTAACAATTTGGGCAAATTAGATAATTTCTTGCAAGACAGAAAATGTCAAACTTCCTCAATAAGAAATAGGTTGTCTGATAGTCCTATATCAATTAAAATGATTGAAAAGGTACTTAAAAAAACCTTTCCACAAAGAAAATTCTAGGCCTAGATTGCTTTAATGGGGAAATCTTATCATAATATTTCAGAAAACTGAAAAGAAGCACTTACTTCCCAATTCATTCTATGAGGCCAGAATTACACAGATTCCAAAATTAGATAAAGACTTTACAATGAAGGAAAACTACAGAAAAATATCTCTCATTAAATAGATGCAAAATTCTTAACAAGACTGTAGCTAATCAAATCCATGAAAAATGAAAATGATAATATATCATGATCTACTACAGTTTACCAGGAATTCAAGGCCAGTTCTAAATTAAAAAAAAAAAAAATCATTCAAACAAGTCACCATATCAATAGATTACAAAAGAAAAAAGTTGGTATCTCTATAAATGGAGAACAAGCACTTGACAAACTCCAAAGTTCATCCTAATAAATATATCTTAACAAACTAAAAATAGAGGGGAATTTTCTCAACCTAATAAAGTATATTTTCCAAAAGTCTACAGTTAACATCATCCTTAGTCACAGAGGACTGAATGCTTTCTTACCAAGACCAAGAACAAGAAAATGCTGTCTGCTCTCAGCATTTCTTTTCAACATTGTATTGGTGATGGTTGTAGCCCGTGTAATGCGGAAAGAAAAAGAAATAAATAAAAGACACCTAGATTTGAAAGGAATATATAAAATTGTCTTCAGTCATAACTAACTAATCATCTTAGGAAAATGAAATGTAATCTACAAAAAATCTATTATAAATAATAACTGAATTTAGCAAGATTGAAGCATACAAAATCAATGTGCAATACTAGCAACAAACAATTAGAAACTGAAATTTAGGGACGCCTGGGTGGCCCAGTGGTTAAGCCTCTGCCTTCAGCTCAGGTCATGATCCCAGAGTCCCAGGACTGAGCCCTGCATCCATCTGGCTGTCTGCTCAGCGGGAGGCCTGCTTCTCCCTCTCTCCCTCCTGCTGCTTGTGTTCCCTCTCTGGCAGTGTTTCTCTCTGTCAAATAAATAAAATCTTAAGAGAGAAAAAAAAAAAAGAAACTGGAATTTAAATTACCATTTACAATAGCATCAAAATAGACACTTCAGGATAAATCTGACAAAAGATGTGCAAGACAAACTACACTGAAAACCACAAAACATTGTTGAAAGAAATTAAAGAGGATCAAAATAAATGTAGATGTATTCCATGTTCACTGACTGAATGGTACCCATGGGTTAAAATATCAGTGATCCTTAAATTGATTTATGGAGTCAAAGCAAAGCCAGTCAAAATCTCAACATGCAAAACTGACAAGCTAATTCTGAAATTTACGACAAAATGCGGAGGTCCTAGAATAGCCAAAACAACACTGAAAGAGGACACATTTGGATGACTTACACCATCAGACTTCATGATTTCTTATAAAGCTACATTAATCAAAACACTGTGATATGGCCATTAAGAGAAACAAATAGATAAATGGAACAGAACAGAAAGACCAGAAATAGACCCACATATATGGTGACTAGATTTTCAATGATGTTGCAAAAATAACTGAGTGGAAGGTGGCTAATTTTTTCAACAAAGGTATAGAAAAACTAGATGCACACATGCAAAAAAATTAACTTTCATCCACACCTCACATCATATACCACAATTAATTTAAAATACATCACAGACTTATATGTAAAATGTAGAAATATGATTCTAGAAGAAAATATGGAAGAAAATCTTTGTGGTCTTGTGATATGCAAGTTCTTCTTAGCTACAATAGCATGAAAGAAAAAAAAATGGATAAACCGGATTTCATCAGAGTTATTAAGTTCTGCTCTTTAAAAAGTATTGCCAAGAGAATGAAAAGACACAATGCTGAGTTCCAGAAAGTAATTTCAAGTCATGTATATGATAAAGGATCTTAGCCATAATGTATAACAACCTTTCAAACTCAGTAAGAAAAGTACGCAATTAAAAATATAACAGTTTTGAAAATAATTCATCAAAGAATGGATATATCTAGTAAATAAGTACAGGAAAATATTGGCATTACTAGTCTTAAAGAAATGAAAAATAAAGCACCTTGAGATATCACTATACCTATTATAATGGCTAAAATGAAAACAAATGACCATATCAGGGGTTGACAGTGATATGGAAAACTTTCATACCCTTCTGGTGAGAATATAAAATGATACATATAGTTTGGGAAACCGTTTGGTATTTTCTTAAGGACTTACACATACACACCTATCATATGGCCTACCCATTTCACTTCTAGGCATTATCCAAGAGGAATGAAAGCATATGCATATACAAAGGCTTATACACAATTTTCCTTGTAACTGTATTTGCAACAGTCAAAAACACAGAAACAACCCAAATAGTTATTGAAGGGTGAATGGATACACAAACTCTAGTGTATCTGTGTGACAGAATATTACTCAGCAATATAAAGGAATGAACCCATGACATACACTGAAACATGCATAAATCTTAAAATAATTATGCTGAGTGAAATAAGCATGACAAAAATTATCACATACTGTAGGAGTCCATTTATATAATTCTGAAGGCAACACAAACTAATGTAGAGTGGTAGAGAAGAAATCAGTTGCATGGTGAGAGGGAATGGACAAGAGGGACAGTTTACAATAGGATACTACTAAACTTTAGAGAGATGACATATATATTCATTATCTTGACTCTGGTGGTGGTTTTACAGTTGTATACATATGTCATAACTTGTGAAACAGTACACTTAAATTTATTTTGGTAAATTAATTATGAAATTTATTATAGTTCAATTCTAACTCAACAAAGCTATTAAAACATGTATCAATAAACTTGCTTAAATAAAAACAACAAATAAATATAACAGATGTCCAGTACAGCAGAATGTAAATAAAACACATTTGAGAGACAGTAAATTGAATCTAAACAAATATAAAGCACACTATATTCATGAATTGGAAGGCATAATGGCGTTCAGATGCAAATTTTCTCCAAGTTCATCTATAGATTCATTGAACAGTCCTATAGATGGACAGACTTATAAATAGACTTTATAAGGGATTTCTAAAAATCAATAAGGAAAAAGTAGATAAAGCAATAAGCAAAAGATAAGAACAGGCACTCCACAAAAGAACAGAATGTACATACAAAAAAGGATGGAATTTCCCTAATCCTTAGAGAAATACAAATCAAAATCATGAGATAGCTCTACATAACCAATATATTGGGGATTTTGTCATGCTTATTTCATTCAGCATAATTATTTTAAGATTAATCCATGTTTCAGTGTATGCCAAGAGTTTAAGTAATATCCTGTTGCATAGATACACTACAATTTATTTATTCATTCACCCTTGATTAATATTTGGGTTGTTTTTATCTTTCAACTATTACAAATACAGTGATGAAGAAAATGATGTACAAAACTGTACATGTGCATATGCTTTCATTTCTCTTGGGTAAGACTCAGGGGTGAAATGGGTAGGTCATATGACAGGTGGTATATGTGTACATCTTTAGGAAATTGCCAAACTGTTTCCCAAACTATATGTATCATTTTACATTCTCAGTAGAAAGGTATGAAAGTTATTCCATATGGTCAAAAGAAGACACACTAACAAAGTTGGCATGAAACAGTGTTTCTCAACCTCAGCACTCTTAAATCTTTGGGTCATAGAGTTATTTATTGTAGGAGGCTGTCCTATAGGATGTTTAGCAGCATCCCTGATATCTACCCATAAGATGCTGGTAGCACTCAGACCTCCCTCCCTAGATCCCGTTTATGACCTCCAAAAATGCTTGCCAAAATTCAAAATGACAAAATGCTTGACATTTTGACAAAATGACAAAAATGCTTGCCAAAATTCAAAATTCATTATGACCTCCAAAAATGCTTGCCAAAATTCAAAAATATTGCCAAATTCCCATGGGAGGAGAGCAAGATCACCCACCACCCCTGGAGAACCATATGCACTGTTGGTAGAAATGTAAAGTGGTATATCTGCTTCAGTATTATCTAAGAAACCTGAACATATGCACACTCTATGACCCAGATCTGGGTAGGTATTTAAACTCAAAGACAGGTACAAGAAATGTCCACAGAAGTACTGCCACCTAATAGCACCAAAATGGAAACCATCTCTGGTCACCAGTAAGAGGATGAAAAAATAGATAATGAGAAATGGCCAAACTCCTGTGCCGACCACCGTTTAACCCAGTGGGGAGCAAAATAGAAGCCAGCTAATAACAGATGTGGGATATTCAGTGGGGGTAAGGTTATGCTGCAGGAATAAACAACCAGAAGATCCCAATGACTTAGAGTTTCTTATTCTCACTATAGTTCATTATGGATTGGCACGCATCTCTGCTATGGAGTCTCCATCTTGATAAACACTTCCAGAAGACATTGTCACGATATAAACACTACAGTGGGCCACTGTATGATGGATGAGCATCCTTCCATGGGCCACAAGTGTCCTGTCACTAAACTAGGAATTCACATTATGTAGGGAATTAATATCATTCAGCATCTCTCAAGTTGTTTTCCAAGATGTTTGTGTGTGAGTGTGTGTGCATGAGCATGCATGTGTTCATATATCAAATTAGAAATTTTAATTTAAAAATGTTTTTCCCCAGATGTACCTGGGTGGCTCAGTCAGCTAAGCATTCGACTCTTGATTTCAGCTCAGGTCATGATCTCTGGGTTGTGAGTGTAGAGCCTGCTTAAGATTCTCTCTCCCCTGCCCCTGCCCCTTCGCCTCCTTTATACTCTAGTGCTCTCTGTCTCTTAAAAACAATGTTTCTCCTCTAACATTATTTCAGACAATGCACTTTTGCAAAGACCAGAATACAAGTAACTCCCAGTATTTTGTGTTGTTTTCCTGTTGTCACTGTACTCTTCTGAGATTGTCTTAGTGACCACCAGACATACCCTGGAAAACAGCATCCTACTTTTAAATTTGGATTTTCAATTTTGTGATGTGATCATAAGCATCTTGTTGCTTGAAGGTCATATGACCACTAGAGGGAAGCAGCTGCCAGAGAAAGCTTTCTTCATAACATGGGGAAGTTGAGTAAAATATCTAGTTCTAGCAGGGATTTGGGAGTCAAGAAAGCTGATTTCTTCAAGCTTTTTTCATCGACTTTGAGCAAACTGCTTTGGGGCTGTGTCTCTAGGTTCCCCTTGGTACACAGTACGGTAAAGAAAACAGGAGTGGTCTTTGTGTTTCTTTTCCTAACCTTGCCAGTAGCTGTCTTTGTAAAGTCCTTCAGTCTCCATCTCTAAACCTAACTGTGGAGCAACAGCTCCTTCATGGGCTCAGAGCTGACCTCTCCATCCAGCCAGCTCATCTTCCATTCCTCATGAGACAGATGCTCTAAGGTACCTTCGAGACCATTTTGTACACTAAAGCTAACTGTCAACCTCCACCCCACCTCCCAGATATGCAAACAGATCACAATTAGATGATCGAGGGAGCTTAATAAATGCAGATGTCTTTATTTAAATAAACAAGTAATTCTTGGGATGTAAATATAAACAGAAGCATACTTCACAATTAGAGATGAGTGATGAGCAAATGAGTCAGCAGAGGGTGGATTAAAGCAGTAGGTCTGCAATCAGGAAGTTGGAGGCCCAGATCTCTCGCTAATTGTTGATGTTTGATAGATTATTTAGTCTCTATAAACTACAGCTTCTTCATCTGTACAAAGAAAGTGATGATACTTACATTTCAAAGTTGAATTAAATGAGGTATATATCCTGAGGCAGTTACTTATATAATACATAAAAGTTCACCTTAAGAAAAAAGAAGAAGAAAAGCAAAGTTTGTGCGTTTGCTCTCTGGCACAGTGGAGTAAACGAGAGCTTTGAAGCATAACATACAAACGTGTTCAGACCCCAGTTCTACCACCTACTGCCTGTGTGATCTTGGGTGTCTAAGCCATACGGAACTCTCAGTTTCTTATTTCGAAACTGAAGGTACTGATGGTTGCTTTCTTTGTGATCAAAAGGAGATGACAAGGGAGGTGAAAAAGCTGGCGTAAAATCTGAATTATTTGATTACTTTCCATATGAGACTTTCCCAAATGCCTACAGATTCATATTCTAATACCAGCTAATCATCAGTCTTCTAAAGCAGGCATTATCTTTCTCATTTCATAGGCCAAGAAACAGGGGGTTCAAGGGACTTGTTTAAGGGCACAGAGCTTGAAAGGAGACAGTGTCTGGTTTCTGACAGGTTTCCTTGATCTAATGTCTCATGATGCCACTGGCTGTGCTGTGGTCGTATTGATCCCTGCTGACTATCAGAGCAACTAACATTCTATTATATGTGTGCTACTGCCTCTGCAGTCCGTCCCCAAAGCTTAGAGACTACACATTGCAATTTCCTCTGCCCACTGCTTTCCCCTCCAGCGTGTGCAAGGGCTACATAAAGCCACTAGATGGTGCCAATACCCCAGCTTTGCTTTACTTTGGTTTCCATCAACTAAGAATTAAAAATTTACCTTCAACATCATCAGATCTAAATCTCTACATAAATCCCAGCTTGTGAGACGCATATAGTCGTAAAGATTTTTTTTTAATATATTCAGGGTGAACTCTGGAGGCTTAGTTATCTTGCTTAAAAATGCAGACCAGCCCTCTATAAATTCACTAGCTGAGGCCCCACTATGGTCATGAGCAATCTCAGTGTCATGTGTGTCTCTGCTGCAGGGTGACTTGGAAATTATTGGCAGCTTTTTCTCTGCATGTATAGATTGATGGGTCCGTGGGAGCCCAGCAGTGCTCCATGGCTTCTGCTTACTACTCTGTGAAAGGAGACAGAGTACAGGCTTAACTCACAACTTGTATGAGTAGAGAACAGGATGTCCTAGAAGATTTGGCAACTTTCTTATCCCAATTTCTTCCCCTCATAATTCACTAAAAATGTCTATAATACCATCATTTCATTAAGGCACTGCACCTCTTTGTTATTATAACAACAACAACAGTGATAAACAACCTCTGTATAGTCATAGTGTTTACAAAGCATGCCTCTCTCAATTATTTTATTTATCACACTTGAATTAACAGGCTCAGGGTTATTTACTCCATCTTACAGAGGAGAAATTAAGCTCAAGAATTCCTAGAACCTACAAAATATTCCACTAAAATGCTAGAACTTAAACCAGAGATTTCTGATCATAAGTGTCATACTCATGTCACCATCAGAGATTTCTGATCATAAGTGTCATACTCATGTCACCACCTGAAATAAAAACCTGTAGTGCATTCTAAACAACAAATTTATGAGAGTTCCTTTCCTGCTCTTCCTTTTCTTTTCTGATTGTCTTTGAATCTCACCTCTCCCCCAAATCTAGTGTTCCTGGAGGAGGAAAACAACTCTCCCTCTCTTCCTTTTCCTCCTTGGCTCCCTCCTTCCCTGATCCCTCCCATCTTCCATTCTAGTGCCCAGACCAACAGTAAATGTTGTGGTAGGCAACAGAGAAGGCACTGTCTGTGTTCCATGTACAGAACATCAGAGCTGGAAGGGATCACTGGGATTATCTCATCTAACCACCCCCTTTATATGTAAGAAAACCAAGGCAGAAAGGATGAGAAATATTCCTATATATGATGCCATGGGATTATCTCAAGTGACCTACTTTTCACTGAAGTGGGTCTACACCTTGGTATCCATTAGCTTGGAAACTATGTTCATGCCAACTGCATTATCCTTTAAAATAGTGTCTAATTTTAAATTTCCATTAAAGCAGCTGCCTTCCCACACACATATGAACAATAACCAAATAAACTTTGTACTGTGAAATCTCACCAGAGTTGAAATCGTTATGTCATCACTTTCTTACTTCAAGGTCTAAATTAAAACAAGTTCCCCAGAAATCTGTAATTGGCCTTTTTATTTTTTTATTTTTCTAATACCCTTTCTTTGTCTTACACACAATTCTGTTACTGAATAAACCTCAATGTATCACAGTTGCCTTTCTCCTTGCTGGGTTTTCCCTTGGAGCAGAGTATCCTCAAGGACAAGAATTAAATCTTAGAAATTTTTGTAACTCCAGATGCTAGTATAGTTATAGTTTTTGCCAAAGAACAGATGATCAATAATTGATTGAGGAATTGAACTACAGTGCATGAAACTAGACATACACATCACAAACTACCTCCCTGGACATATACTAACAGGATTTTATTTTATTTTATATATTTTTTATTTTATTTTATTTATATTTTATTATTTTATTTTATATTTTCTTTAATTTAATTTAATTTAATTTAATTTCTGCCAGGATTTTAAAATCTAGATGGATATAAGGTTTAAGATTCACTGGGACATTTAAGGTTTAACAAGCACTCTCCTTATTTTGTCCCCCAAATCCCTACTGTCTCACTGGTCAGATGAAGGCAGAAACATTGAAGATCAAGCTACACAGAATCTGGTAATTTAGTAAATATTCATTGGGCTCCTTCCATGTGGAAAAGTAAGTAACCAAGAGTTCTAAAGAGTGTAAAATTCTTGGGGTGCCTGGATGGCTCAGTCAGTAAATGTCTGTCTTCAGTTTAGGTCATGGCTCTGGGGTCCTGGGATGGAGCCTCGCATTGAGCCTCAAATTGGGCTCCCTGCTTCACAGGGAGCCTGAGCCCACTCCCCCGGCTTATTCCCTCTCTCACTGTGTCTCTGTCAAAAAAATAAATAAAATATTTTTTTTAAAAATAATGTAAAATTCCTGTGGGAAGCAACAGATCAGGAAATACCACATGTAAGAAGATGGGTAGAACCAGGCTTTGAATGGAGGGCTGGACTTGGAGAGTCATGGAATAATCCTTCCCACAGGAGCAAGTATTGTGTGCTGTAGGAGCCACAGCAATATAAAAGCTAGCCTAGCACTCAGTGAACACAGAATTCCACCATTTTCTGAGGGAAAAAGGGCTTTAAGGTCTTCAATCTTCCATGTTATAGCTACAAAGACTAAGGCCCAGAGAGGGGAGGTGACTGGGCCACAGTCTCCCAGTGAATGAGTGAGAGTCAGAATCAGAGCCCAGTCTCCTGTCAGCCTAGTGCTCTTTTCACCACATTTCTTGAAAAATCCACTGTGCACCTGGTGATGCTTTTCTTTCAGAATCCAGCCACTATTTTGATTTCTCTGCATGGCAGGCAGCCAAGAGCCTTGAACTTCTCCATGTTGCCATTTTGCCCTATGCAGAATGGAATATTAAAGTATTCACTTGGGGGACAGGTCACGGGGTTCCGTCAATAAATGTTTGTGAATTGCTTTGAGCTATTTGGGCCAGAGGGACTCCAGAAATGGGAGACCCCAGTGGTAGTGGTGGTAGTGGTATCTGGGCCCATTTTGAGGTCTTGCCTTTGCTCTGCAGAACTAAAGTGACGGTTTAAATGATAAACTATTCCTTATGAGATGTATTTGTGTTGAAAGCAGAGCATGAGTCCCCTGAGCACTTCCTCTCACACAACCACAGCTATGCGCCAATCCTCCTGGGCTCAGAGATGGAACTTTGGTTAAATGCATGGAATTTATTCTTAGTCCTTTTCTTAATTACAACTTTATTTTTATTTCTCTTGCGTTCTCTAGAGGAGGGGTTAGAAAGAAGAGGAAAATGAAGGAAAGGGGCAGGGGAATGTGTTACATATTCAACGGGTTTGTTGTTGTTGTGTTTGTTTCTGAGTTGCTCAACAGTCAGCAAAGTAGAGGGATTTAATGTCATCTTGCAGAGATGCAAAACCTTACTGCAACGAAGCCAGAGCCCAGAAGACAGGTAACAAATACAGGGAAAGCATACCTTGAGGTAAGGGCAATCACTATTTGGCTAATAAGTCACCTAGGCTAACAGAAAATAAGGGGCAGAAACTTTTATGAATTTATCACTTAATAAAGCAAAAGGGGTGGACATTCAGGGTAAGAGGACTGCGTGGTCAGGCTAAGGAATTTTCAGCAAATTGCTATGTTATAACCAACTCCATTACTACTCCAGGTGAGTCATGCAGCCTTCTCTCCTGTGTCCAGTGTGGAATCCTCAAAACACTAAAAATCCCACTTACTCCCATCCTATGCTTTCTCTTGTTCAAAATCCAGGTCAGAACATGTCCACTGAACACTTATATCTATGTCCTCTCTCAGTGAGTAACCCTCAATACCCAGAGCTCCTTTAAAGTATATAAACAACTTCTGTGTAGGTACATTTTCTCTTTCTCCTCTGCTTCTTTCTTCCCCTTTTCCTCCTTTCTTCTGTGTCTTCTTCTTCCTCCCTGCCCCTATTTATTTTCCTTTGCCATCATAATCATTATGCCCTATTTTCTAGGATGCTTTATAGTCTGCAGAGGAAGGGAGTAAAAGGGAAATGGACTTTGGAGGGAAATATATTACTCTGAACCCTGGCCTTAGTAGGGGCTAGCTGTGGGAAAGTGAGCGAATCCTGAAACTGCACAAGTCATAGATACTCATCTACAAAATGGAGGAAATGATTGGTTGTCCAAGGCTTCTCATAAGAATAACCCAAGACAGTGAATTAAAACACGACATTGCAACCGGGGTTGGAATGAGTACTTGACAAATGTGAGTTTCCATAGAGCTACCCTATGGCCCAGCAATCACACTACTAGGTATTTACCCTAAAGATACAAATGTAGTAATCCAAAGGGGCATGTGCACCCGAATGTTTATAGCAGCAAATGTCCACAATAGCCAAATTATGGAAAGAACCTAGATGTCCATCAATAGATGAATGTATAAAGAAGATGCGGCATGTGTATGCGCGCGCGCACTCACACACACACACATACTATGCAGCCATCAAAAAGAATGAAATCCTGCTATTTGCTATGACGTGGATGGAACCGGAGGATACTATGCTGAGTGAAATAAGTCAATCAGAGAAAGACAATTATCATATGATCTCACTGATATGAGGAATATGATAGGTAGGGTGGGGGGTCACAGGGAGGGAGAGAAACCATAAAAGACTCATACTATGCAGCCATCAAAAAGAATGAAATCCTGCCATTTGCTATTTGGGCATAATACCTACCTTGTATATCTTTACGACAAGTAGCCAGCGAGCATGAAGCACTTCAAATGGTATCTGGCACATGATAACCTTGGATCCTGCTATTTTTTCAGGACTGACCCTGACAGGGTAAATCGCCACGGGACTTCAGTGGAACAAGCAGGAATGCTGGTCTGGTGGAGGCCACACTTTCTTCCTGACTTAACTGTGTTCCACCTCCCTCTCTCACTTATGACTAATCAGTATTGCATGCACACTTTGACCCAGCTCAAGTGTTGTCTCCTCTATGAAGCCTTCCAATTGCATCTTCTTCTTCCTGTCCACCTCTAAAAGTAGTCACCCTTTCCTCTGAGCTGCCAGAGCACTGCATTCTTTTCTGGGTCAGTGAGTACTATCTAACTGGTGCTATAAAAATGTATACCCAGGGTTCATTTTATATGCGACATCAGCTCCTAGAAGGCACAGGCCATAGCTATGATCTTTCACCTTATTTCTTGGCCCAAGTTGACTTATTCAGTGCTCATGAAAGACTGGTGAATAAATGGTTATCAGCTGCAACTCACATGTCTTGATACAGTGATTTCTGAGACTCTGTGGGCTTCTTTGCAAAGGAAGTATTGTGGGCAATGAGATGTGATGAACCATGGAAAAGTGATTTGGCCTCTTTGAAACATCCAGTAAGATATATTATACAGTGGTTTTGAATTTACTCAGTTCAGTCACTCAGAGTAGTATGAGCGCTGATTTGTTTTAGCTCCTGTTGATACTTAAATGGCAAAGGGATATACTAAGGAAACAAAAGGAGAGGCCTGCTTATATCCTGAGTTAGTTATTGGGGTTCTTAAAGTAACCCAATGTGTTGAATGCTGTCAAAGAACAGACTGAGGGGCGCTTGGGTGGCTCAGTTGGTTAAGCGACTACCTTCAGCTCAGGTCATGATCCTGGAGACCTGCGATCAAGCCCCACATTGGACTCCCTGTTCGGTGGGAAGCCTGCTTCTCCCTCTCTCACTCCACCTGCTTGTGTTCCCTCTTTAGCTGTATTTATGTCTTTCAAATAAATAAATAAAACCTTTTTTTTAAAAAAAAAGAACAGACTAAAAGAAAAATAGTTATATCTCAAATGCCCAGTGACTGAATGGGTAGAGAGGTTTCATTGTGTTGGTCATAAATAGCTTTCACAAAATTAAAGTGCTTACTTGAACCCTACTTGAACTAGCTGGATAGTGGTATATTCACTGCTCAGAGAATTTCTTAAAGGCTTTGGGTTGCTCTCACTTCTTGTCATGGAATGAGCCAATTTTTATGTCTGTTTATTACTCTGTAGCCCAGCTGGACCCCAGAAGGATGGGGCTGTTGTGGCCATGGAAAATAACACAAATGCACAGACACCAAAATGAAGCCAGAGATCTTGTGGAGGCTTAGATAAACATTTAGTCTCATAAATAAATACATTATCAGACCACACAAAGCACTTCCTACGCAGTCTCTTCCTTGGAAGTCACCCTCCAAATAGCCTCTTTAATTCAGCCAGGTTCAAACAAGTATTTATTAATCACCTATGGGATGACCAATTCCAAGCCACATGTTTCAAGAAACACAGTAGCAGAAGACGTGGTTCCTTGCTGCTTCTACTAATTTGGCATTGTAGGTATAGAGGCAAAATGCACAAACATAAATCAATTAGTAATAAATGTAAGCCAGGATGAATACTACTTGCGATACACTGGGAAAGAGATTTTGCAAGGTAAGAGGTCTGAATTCAAGAGCTGCTACCAACATGCTGGATGACTGTTTATTCATTAATTCATTTGATAAACAAACAAGCACATACTTTGGATCAGGTAGTGAGGATAACTTGAACAAATCTAAATCGTTTATTCATTTACTTATTCAACAAACAGTTAATGATTTTATAATAGGTGAGACATTGTCCTAAGTGCTGGGGAAGGGGGAAAAATACAGTCCCTGCCCTCTGGAGTCAGGCTCCTCATGGTTTGTGTCTGGGTGAGGAAGGGTGGTGGATTCTTTGGTCTCTAATGTTCTAATGCCAAGAACATGCTAAGCAGTGGATTGGAAGATTTTGTGGTTCATTTGCTTAGTGTCAAGTCAAGAAGATGAATGGTCACTTGTAAAAACGGAATAAACCACTGGACTTTGAATTGCAGACTTTGGATGGGAATCCCCTGAGAGCCTTAAAGCACAGCACTAACATGCCTATGTGTTCCTTTAAGAATGCAAGTCAATCCTGTTCATCTCCTTGTACATATATATTTCTTTATATTTTACAAGGCACTTCCATGTGGACAGTTTTATTTGCTCCACATAACAATCCTATGAAGTCAGGGGTTTAACATCTTTTTTTAAAGATAAAGAAACTGAGGCCACAAGTGGTTGGATTTACTTACTAAGGTCTGTGAGTAGAACAGGGGCTACAGCCTAGGTCTCTGACCTCCTGTTCTGGTGCTTCTCAAATAACAACAGTATTATTCACTTGGTATGTGTGTTTCGAAGGCCAGCTATGGACCAGGCATTTGGCAAAGCCTGGGGAAGCCATGAAGAACCAGCCAGTAATCTCAACGATTTTACAATCAGTTCTCCTCTAGCTCTTGCTCACAATTAACAAGAATTCATACTGCTTTGTAGCTTGTAGTGTAGTTTTACATGCCATTTAAAGTATGGGCTACTAAGATGAAAACAGAGATGGATCAAGCCATAGGAGAAGCTGAACGCTAGGAAACAAACTGAGTGTTGCTGGAGGGGTGGGGGATGGGAAGATGGGGAAACTGGGTGATGGGCATTAAAGAGGGCATGAGATGTTATGAGCATGAGACATTATATGCAACTGATGAATTACTAAATTCTCCCCTGAAACTAATAATACAATATATGTTAACGAGATTGAATTTAAATAAAGATTTTTTTTTAAAGAAAGTATGAACTACTAAACCGTAAGTTCCTTTTGGTCAAGCGCCAGGTAGGATAAATAACACCTGATAAAGGATTTTTATATTTTCACATCAATTCAGTTGATACTGATGGTGATGTATATGACATTATTACTACTCACTGGCAATGAAGTGTGGATTCTGAAAGACCTGAAGTTATACAGAGGCTTAGAAGATCTAGAATTTAGTCCTAAGTCATTTGTCAACCAGGACTTTGTTATGTTTATTCCTTAAACAATACTCCACCCCATCGTGCTACATTAAAGGGTGAGGAAAGTGCTTTACCTAGAGTCATTACTTAATTATTCATCATAAACAGATTAGACATGGATTAATATCATTCATGAATGGGCAACACATTCACCCCCTAATATCTAACCATCACCAAGTTTTCCTTGTAGACAGAAGAGTTCCAAGAGGGGCTGAGATATGGGGAAAGAGTGAAAAGAAAGGAAACAGTGAAAAATGAAGGAATGTTACAGAAAAACCAAAGGCTTTGGGGTCATATTGGCCTGGGTTTGATATTAGTATTAGCACTTACTTCAGACAGTATTTTAACTCTAAGGCCTTATGGGTAGTTAAGAGGATTATGGACAATGATATACAGTGAACATTCAGCACAGCACCTTGTCTACAATAAATACTCAGTAAATACTAGTTCATCATTGTAATGAGAAATGGTAGGGGCAAATACAAAGTGTAGTGTATATTTGGGGAGAACTCTGAGGAGGGTGAAGTACCATATGAAGTGATGAAGTTGAAAAAGTAATATGAGACCAGACCTTAAAGAGCTGTTAAAACCATTCTAAGGGTTTAAGATCTATCCTCTTACTACAAGGCATTTATAACCAGTTCGTCTTTTATAAACATATTGTTGGGATAGGCAGGGAAGAGCCTGTAAGTAAAGATGTTGGAAAGCTACACAAAACTGGAGTAGCATTTACAAATATAATTCCCCCCAATCTGCCTTTAGTAATGCCTGATGGCAAAAGTGTCTGGTGCCCAAATGAACAAACCTGAACCAGTCTGAGAGTCTCCAAGACACAAATCTTTATCCATTGCATGGCTAGAAAGGGATATGTTTTCATTTGTGTGTGTGTGTGTGTGTGTGTGTATTTTTATGATGAATTAGCCTTTTTGGACTGTAGCCACACCATAGAAGGCTTTCTAATCTATTCTGAGTTCTAATTGATTACAGCATTTGGAAAAATGTACAGCAAATTGCTCCGCTAATCAAGGTAAATCAAGCTGATGTCATAGATGCTAAATATATGTCTTTGCAGTAATACTATTTACACTGCTGGGACAAAGGCTGCTGTCAGGATTTCCACCTGACAGTCCTTGACTTCCCAGATAGAGCTCGTGGCTTATCTCTGAAAGCACTCAGTAGTCCATTTCTGAGGCTGGATTCCCAGGTCCTTCTTTCCACATCTAAAGAAGGGATCTTAGGAAAGGGCAAGACTGCCTTCTTATGTACAAACTCAGAGACAGTAGGAAGGAGATATAAAAGGCAGATGATTTCATGAAGCCAGAAGGACCCTGGCAAGGTACATCCCTTGACTGATGAGAGAAATGAGGGGTATCAGAGAACTCTGCTGAGATACAGAAGATCAGAGTAGGGAAGAATGCTTACAGACCATCTGGTCCTCCTGACAAAAAAGGAATTAATCAGATCACACAGCAAGTTAGTTTCAGAGCAAAGAATAAACAGTTGATGCTCTGACTCCTATACAGTGCTCTTTCTAAATAAAAGAAAACATTATTGTGTTTTCTTTTTTCCTTCTTTCTCATCATCTTCCCTAATATTCATCATTAGCCCTGATGCTCACTGTGTGCCAGGCTATGTCATAAGCACTCAATATTATTACAACCATGCAAGGTTAATATTATTTTCATTCTTATTTTTAAAATGAAGAAATGGAGACTAAAAGAAGTGAGAAAACTTAATCAAGGAAACCTTGCTAATAAGTAGCCATGACAGGGATTCACATTTGAAAATATCTAACTCACATGCTTGTACATTTAATCATCATGCTAAACATCATCAAGTTTCTATCATGTTTGTATATGTTTTCCAACATCGTCTTTTAACCTGTGCTATTTGCTTCATGGGCAGCATTTTCAAAACTGCACAATGATGCTGAGAGGCAGAGGTTTCTACTGTCCTACAAGATGAGAATAAGTAATTTGGTGAAAATCACATGGCTAGGAGGTTTCAGAGTGAGCCCCAAACCCCGTGGATATTTCTGGGAGCTTGAGAATGAAGATAAGAGACAGAAGAATCAAAATTCAGTTGGGTCCTTGAATCCTGGACCCTGATCTTGACCAAGTTCCCCTCCCTGTCTGGGCCGCAGTTAGCACATTTGTACCATGAAGATACTGAGGCTCCTGGAGTGCTCTGCTCTTCTAAGATCAATAGCAAGAGCAACAAGAAAGCAGAGGGAGAAAGAAATCCAAGAATACATATGCAGATCTTCTAAGACTACAAAAGATGACTGAAAGAAAGGATTTGAGGGTGAAAAAAAGGGATCAGAAAAATTATCCTCAGGTCAGTTTTAGAAGGACATCCATGGCCTGGGTGGTGCCCCATCAGGACTAGATCAAAAGCAAAGCAGTGTCGCAATCAGCTGTTTGTGTACAGATGCTGGTCTCCAAATTCCCACATGGGAACATCTGCTGGGGACAACCACTTGACAAATAATCAGGCTATTAGGTAGTAGATCCATCTGTGCCAAGAACATGGGACCACCAGCAACGGAAGGCTGCAGCAGGGGGAAAGGGCCAGGCTGGGAAAGATGCTCTTACGTTCATAGGAGAGTCAGACTACTGGAAGCTGAAGAAGAAAGATAGGATCAGGGTCAGAATTCAGCAGAGACAGCAGATCATTTGTTTCTTGTTTTGCAGCATGGCTTCATGTTTCTTAGTCCTGGATCTACATTGTAATCACCTTCAGATTTTTAAAAACCTGATGCCCAGGCTGTGCCCCCAAACAATTCAATCAGATTCTCTTGAAACAAGGCATAAGGAACAGTGTTTCCTAAGGTTAGCCCAACATGAAGCCAAGAAAAAACAATGGCCTGGTAGTCCCCACGCCCAACCACTAAGGTCCGTGACACAAAGACAGTGTAAAGGCCTATGTAAAGTGATCAGTCTTATTTCACTATGCTTCTCTTTGAAATATGTGTTTTAAGTTTATAAAATCCTCATTTCAGTGGTCTAGGACTCAAGCAAAATTCATCTACTCTGTTAAACAAGTATAAACTACTTTTACCTCTGCTACTAGATGATCTACAGAAGTTGGTTCTTTCTCCAAACTTTCTCCAAGATTCCATTACCTTATCTGTTTTGGGCTTGGGAAATAAAATGTGATTATGTATACACAAGTATTTTAAACAAGCCTGGAACATTATTACGTTGAGTAATGTTACATTATTACTCAATAAATGTTGGATGCATTACAACCTAAGGTGTGTGCACATGCACACACACACACAAACAGAAAAATTTGTGTGAGTTTTTTTTTAATTTTTTATCATTAAGATTTTATTTATCTGACACAGAAAAAAGGGGGCACAAGAAGGTTAGCAGGGAGCCCAATATAGGGCTCAATTCCAGAACCCTAAAATCATGACCTGAGCTGAAGGCAGCCTCTTAACTGACTAAGCCACCCAGGCTGGGCATTATTCTTGATGCTATTTATTCCTTCCATCAGACATCACACCCAATTAATCACCAATCTTGCAGATATTATGCTCACCCAAATTTTTAAGTCTGATTCTTTCTCTCCAGTCTCCCTTCTAGAATTCATACTCTCCACATCTGTCACCGGAACCACTGCAACAGATGAGATCTAAAAGCTCTATATCCTCAACCTTGTAGAGTTGGACGTGTTCTTTACACTACATATAGAGAAATTCATAACAAATATCACTCCTGTTGAAAACCTTTCAGGGATTCCCTATTGGCCACAGGAAAAAGACCAAGCTCTTCAGTGTAGCATGTAAGACTCTCCATGACCTATTCCTATTGATCTTCCCATACTGACATGTTTACAGAACTCTCCTCTCCATCTTTTCTCCTCTCTCCCACCATAACCAAGTTCATGTCCCAATGCTATAAATCTACTTCTATTTTCCTCTGCATGCACTTAGATGTTTTACACATAAGACCCTTTTCTTATGCTGTTTGCTCATCCCAGAATACCTTTAGACCTTCATCCTTCATCTAGGTAACATCCATATATTTCCTAAGCTCAATTAAGGCACTACCTTCTTTAAGAAGCCTTCCCTGAATCCCCTTGTCTTGGTTTACATTAGGTGCTATACCCTGCATTTTCCTCTATCATAACACCTCATATTTTGCTGGAGTTCTACAACACATTTCTGTATCTCAACCAGTAGACTGTTAGTTCTTTTATGACAAAGGCCTTCTCTGGTCCTCTACTATGTATAGTCAGGATATAGAAGATACAGATAGTACTTTGATCTATAGTAGATGCACAGTCATTCATACAATTTCAGCCCAGTGAACCTGAGACACTATAGCAAGTTTTATCCCCAAGGAAGAGGTTCTGTGTGCTTTCACAGCTCCTCTTATGCTTACCCATGGGGAAAAGCCATAACTGGAAAGATCTGTGTTCAAATTCTGCTTGTTAGTCAGTTCCTAACTAAGGCCAACATCCTGAAGGTGGTCCTCTGGAAATCTTTTGCAGACAGGAATGGAGCCATACAGGAATAGACCTCAGCCTTATTTCTTTCCTCTGAACCAAACTGGCTCTGAGTAATGTCTTTGAGATCCTGACCACATCCTCTTCTTCCACTGCCAAAAAAGGGGGCTAGAGATAAACCATAACTCAAGCTCCAAGACTTCAGGGAAGGTGACTCGCTTGCTGGGTCATGGCCATATTTTGGGAAGGCTCCTTCAACTCCCTTGGGTCTCAGACTGTGTCCTTCCAGTCTTATAAAAAATGGGCTGTCAACAGCAAGTCAGAAAATATTAATGAGGTGGGCAAGAGATGCCCCTCGATGAGGGAGGATTACAGAAATCGCTGAGAAAACACTCAGGAGAATGATATCTGTAAAGATTTTGCCCTCTACTTCTAGTGACTTTCATACAAATTTACTGCTGATTCCCCCAACACTTCATTGGAAATACTTAGATTCTACATTTTGATTTCAAAAAATTAAGCATGATTTGAATTGGAAAGCATATTAGAGGTAGTCTGGGCCAATCCCAGAGCTTTTGTTTTTCCAAAGGGAAGTGGGGAATTTTGTTTTCCTGGCTGCCCAACATGCAGTGTTATCTTTTTAACAAGACTCCCATTTTCCTTTGGTGGGTCTGTGGTAGATAGAATTCAAAGATGACACCCAAGATTCCTGCTTTCACATATGTTCCCTGTGTAAAGAACCAGTGAAATATAACAGTATATGACTCTCATAATTAGATTAGCATCAGTCAACTCTGAGTTAATCAAAAGGGAGATTATCCTGGGTATGACTGATCTAATCAAATGAGTCATTTAAGAGAAGGAAAAGTGTCAGAGAGACACTCCTGCTGGCCTTAAGGATAAAGACAACTGTCATAATATGAGAGAACAGGACTATGGGCAAGGGCCTGAAAATGGCCTCTAAGAGCTGAGAGAGATCCCTGGCCAAGATCCAGCAAGACAGTGGGGATCTGGTCATGCAACAAGTGGGAATGGAGTTCTCCAACAACCACATAAGCTTGGAAGGGGAGTCTGGGCCTCAGGTAAGACCATAGCACTGGCTGACATCTTGACTTCAGCCTGCTGAGGCCCTGCGCAGAGAATGTAGTATGTCATGCACCTGGATTTCAGACACATGCAAACTATGAGATAACTAATTGTGTTGTTTTAGCTGTTAGATTTCTGGTGATTGGTTATATAGTGACAGACACTAACACTGGGTCCATTCCTTTACTGGTTACATGAATAAGACTATCTCACTTGCATCTTCAGGAATGACGTGTTTCAAGCTTAAGCTAGGCACTATGTTCCATCCTCCTGTCCATAGCGATTGGTTCAACATAGGCATGTGAGCCAAATTGCGCCTACGAGAATCAGGCCTAGGGCTTTTGTTGGATATGTTTAGACAACAAAAGTGCTCTCTTTTCATTGAAATTGAAGCTGAGGGCATTTAGCTCTGGAGCTGATGTCAACCATATTGCCACCATGTGGAGGTTGGGAATGAAGCCAACATTGAGAAGAACGATTTCAGCAGTGGAGAAAAACAGATTTTTTAAAATGTATTTTGAGTCCTGAGTCCTGGTCAAGCTGACTCTAAAGGAGAGATTACATGTGGACGTTTCAATAACCTGAACCTGCAGCTTCCACATCTGGAAGACAATCTGAGACCAGGTTTTTTCTCACGCAATCCAAAATGCTCCGTCTGAAATGTGGGACAACCTGGGGCCAAAGAAGGTATGTGTTGACCCATTTGCACTGTTAGCAAGTTACAAATATGACATAAAAGGAACCAGATCTCCTGGTGCCCAGTCAAAAGGACTCACCATTGCCTTATTGCTATGTCCACAAATTACTGATTTCCTGGGAAACAAATACAACAAAATGGCAACAACCATAATTCAGTAATTGTTTATTATGGGCCAAGATCTTTGTTATGGAGTATATATGGTATTTAATTTTATATTCCTATAAACTTTATGAATTTCTATTTTAAAGATGACAAAAGTGAAGTTCAGGAATGTTTACCAACGTGAGCAAGGAAGGTCACAGAACTAATGAGTGGAGGAGCCAGAATTTAATCCTTATCTGTCTGGCTTCAAAGTCTACTCTCTTAACTATTGTATTCATTGTTGCTAGGATTAAAGAGAAACAAAACAAACCTAGGGGATGTTTCTTTATTACTTCAAATTTATTGCAAGGGTATGTCATAAAGGAGTCTTTTCTGATTAATGCAGATCTACAAAGACCAGTTTTGTATTCCTCAGCCAATCAGCACTTCCATGCTTGAAGAAATCTTTAATCCCTAACACTGGATAATATTAAGTTGCACATCTCTTATCCTTTCTTTATTTTAAAGATTATTCAGGAAGTATTTTTGGAAGGAGAAAAATGCAACTTGCTACACAGGAAAAAACATCAAACTAGCAGTCGGACACTTGTATTCAAATCCCTATTCTGTCCAGAATTCCCTATGTTATCTTGGGCAAATCACTTCTCTCTATTAACCCGTTTTCTGATCTATAAAATCAAGAAACGTATGTTAAAATGGATGAAAAAACCTTTTGTGTGTAATGTCTTCCACTATGAAGATATTTTGGTGGGACTCCAAATATCCCAGAAACTTTTTTGACTAAAACAACATTTACTTCAGTTTGGATCCCTTGGTGGGGTCCTGAAATATCTCTGAGATGTTGAGGCACTGAAAAGTCACTGTGCCCAAATTATAAAACACTTGTGAAGTACTTATCTGTTATGATGCTTACAACATTAAATCTGGCATCTTGACTTTTCTTTAAATATAGTGTATTGGGGCACCTGGGTGGCTCAGTCGTTAAGCATCTGCCTTCGGCTCAGGTCATGATCCTAGGGTCCTGGGATCAAATCCCACATTGGGCTCCCCACTTGGCGGGTAGCCTGCTTCTCCCTCTCTCACTTCCCCTGCTTGTGTTCCCTCTCTCTGTTTCTCTCTGTCAAATAAATAAATAAAATATTTTTTAAAATACACTTTATCGATGAGGAAACAGAGCTACAAGAAAGTAATTAATTTAGCTAAGGGGCAGAGCACAAACACAAGCCCACCTGACACCAAAGCATATCTATCCACTCCAAGTCAAACGGCTCCCCACCTGATTCCCGCCCTATACCAGCTTCTTCAATTTTAATTTTTATATCTTCTTGTAATTCATCTGAATCATGTTACAGATAAAGACATGGCACAAGTCAAAGTGTAGTCAATTATTTTTGTTTCCTAAGACAACAAGGCACAACACTGCCTAATGGGATAATGGAAGAGTCAGTTATCCTTAAAACAATCTTTCTTGGGCTCCATTTTTCCTGTGCATGATAAAGGCACTCTTTTTTTAAAAAATAAATTTCATTTTTAAAAACAATTTCAGGGCACCTGGGTGGCTCAGTGGGTTAAATCCTCTGCCTTCAGCTCAGGTCTTGACCTCAAGGTCCTGCAGTTGAGGCCTGCATTGGGCTCTCTGCTCAGCAGGGAGCCTGCTTCCTCCTCTCTCTGCCTGCCTCTCTGCTTACTTGTGATCTCGATATCTCTCTCTCTCTCTCTCTCTCTCTCTCTCTCTCTCTGTCAAATAAGTAAAGTATTTTTAAAAAAACAATTTCAGGGGCACCTGGGTGGCTCAGTTGGTTAAGCAACTGCCTTCAGCTCAGGTCATGATCCCAGAGACCCGGGATCGAGTCCCACATGGGGCTCCCTGTCCCTGTCGGCAGGAAGCCTGCTTCTCCCTCTCTCACTCCCCCTACTTGTGTTCCCTCTCTGGCTGTGTTTCTGTCAAATAAATAAAATCTTTAAAAAAAAAAAAACAATTTCATATTTATAAAAAGATACATAAATAGTACTGAGAGTTTCTGTATACCCATAACCAGTTTCCCCTATTATTACCTACTTATTACACTTAGTGTGGTAATTTTGCTGCAAATAATGACCCTATATTGATACTATTATAAATAAACTCCATACTTTATTCACACCTTAGTTTTTACCTAATGTCCTTTTTTTCTGTGATAGGATCTCATTCAGCATACCACATACATTTAATCATCATGTCTCCTTAGATTCTTGTTGGCTGTGACCATTTCTCAGACTTTCCTAGTCTTTGATAACCTTGACACATTTGATAAATATTGGTCAAGTATTTTGAAGGATATCCCTAAAGTGGGATTTGTCTGATGTTTTTCTCTTGACTAGACTGGAGTTATGGTTTTGAGGGGGTAAAGTGCTATTCTTGTCACATCACATTAAGGATAAATATGGTCAACATTCCTTATTGCTCTTGGTATTGACCTCGATTACCTGGCTCAGCTACAACTGGACCTTTTAAAGCCTACAGTTTCTACCTCTCTGAGTTCTTCCCTTCTCTACCTGGACTCTATCTGAACACTGCTTCTCTATCAAACTGTCCTATATGGCTGGGAGATACGATCTTAGGCAATAGGATTCTATGGCAATCTGGAGATGAGAAGTAATTTCTGGGGCTTGTGAAGAGGAGGACTTTGATTTTCCTGACAGTTTTCTCCATTGTCTCCTTTGGCATAATAAACTTAACCCAAGAGGCTACACACCTTGAACCTGTTGAACAGTCAACACTTTTGAGATGGTTTATATTAGTAATAGGTTGTAATGCATATATTTTTTCTTTTGCCACAGAATAAGGGACTGTGGATGCAGTTTGGATTTCCCAAACATGCTACCAGGGAGAGCAGATAGGATTATTGTCCCTTGTTATAGTACCTTATATTTACATAGGAGTTTACCTTTCAAAGAGCTTTTACATATTTAATCTGCATCTCAAACTTGTCCAATAAATATTTTGACTGAATAAATTAATGAATGGATGTGTACATTCCCAGCTCAATACAGCACTACAAAGTAGAAATGGTAGAGTTTGATTTACATAGAACTGGGTTTGACTCTTACTGAGCTTACAGAATTTATGGACTCTTGGATCTTAAGTATGAGAGATGATTTTCACAGGCCCTCATATTATAGGATGGTCAAATGCATCTCAAAATGAGAGAGATACTTCAATACAACAACTCATACAGAATAACTGACATTGAGATAATACCCAGTACTTTTGTTACCATGTAGGACTGGAACACTGATCCACAATGTTTCAATGGAGACAGCAAATGATTACAGTACCCTTTAAAATAATATCACACAAATAAATCTCAAGGAGAGGGCTTATTAATATTATCACCACTTGACAAAGGAGGGAAGTGAGGCTCAGAGAGTTGTTAAGCAAGTTGCACAAGGAAAGAGGCAAGACTTGAACTCAGTTCTCTCTGACTTCTGAACCTGTGCAGAAAGCACTAGATTATAATTAGGTACCCTTTCTTCTTTAGGAGGGAATTTCCTTGCTGAAGAAACTGTAGTACTCTGTATGGGGACTACTTTGGGAATAAAGCAGAGCCATCATTTTTAATAATTCGATATACTATGGTCTAAAATACATGAGTTCCTTTCTAGGAAGAGCAGAGAAAAACCAAAAATTCCCTTAAAATGGAGATCACATTGTTCCTCTGAAGAAAAACTTACTTTATAGCCACACTGTAGAAATCACTTTAGGGTTTAATTTTTTTCTTCTTCTTCATTTCTTTCTTTAAGAGAAAAAAGAGTCATTATTGCTAAGATTTATTCAGGAGACTTTTCTCTAGAGGGTTCTAAAAACAATTTTGCAGTTTTTTTAACCTCCTTAGCCACCCCCTTGGGGTCTCTCCAAATTGCTGGCTCATTAAAGGAGTGCCCTACCCAGGTTTTTGGGGAAAGCACATTTGACTATTTCTCAGATGTATCATATACACTGAGATGGGCAGGAGTCAGGGATCTTCAGGCATTAGATCATCTAGCTTATTCCAACACTGGGAGGTTGTTCCCACTTGGATATCTCAAGTGTTGTGAATGGCTGTTAACCTGAAGAATTTCACATCTGTTACTTGAAGCCCTTGAGCAGCAACACCCACTGATGGAATAGGCATTGCTCTGTGTTTTGGGTTTTGAGGGTTTTTTTTGTTTTGTTTTGTTTTGTTTGTTTGTTTTTTGTTTATTCAGGCAAGCCTTCTAGGTAGGGATAAGAAAAGCACAGAGATTATCGCTCATGATATTTAGACTGAATTATGCTGACTTTATGACCTGGTGCTTGAGTAGGTGCCAACACCTTGTGCTCAATCTCTGTTCCTAGCCAGTTAGGGAGAAGGGAGTTGAAGAAGAAAGAAAAAGTAGCAGGAGAAATGTGGAAAGATGGAAGAGGGTCACCCCTCTGTCCTTTCTGCCTTTGTAACCAGCACCATCCCTATATATCTCATGACATAGCTCTCATTTCTTCCCCTATACTTCCAGTGTAGCTGAGGATTTAATCTCAGACAGTGGTAGAATTGGTTGCACTTTCTATTTTATTGCATTTGCAGTGGGTGTACAACATGTCTTCATTAACTCTCCATGACATTCAGAATAGCTTGGGATAAAAAGACAATCAAAAAGGAAAAACAGTCCCCCACCCTCCCATCTCCAATCCCAAGTATCCCCCAGGGCATGTATTAATTACTGAAGATGAATGCTGGACCTTCATTCTCAGTAGGGGCTTTTAAATCGTATTGCTCTGTCAGGTTAGAAGATAGTGCTTCATCTTGCAAAATGGTAAAGGAGTCTCAACTTCTTGTGGAAGTAGCAGCTAATACTGGCTTCCATTACTGAGTGCCGACAAGGTGCCTAGTATCATTAACATCTTTTCAAGAATTTGCTCACATAATTCTTACACCTGCAAGAACCATTAGCATCCCCATCTGCTAGATGGGGAAACTGATTCCAAACACCAAGCTATTTCCAGTACAATAGGTGGCTCCCCACGGTTCAAAATGGAGGGGAGTCTGTAGTTCTTCAAAGTGATCTGTG
Organism: Spilogale gracilis; assembly: GCA_004023965.1. Taxonomy (NCBI): domain Eukaryota; kingdom Metazoa; phylum Chordata; class Mammalia; order Carnivora; family Mephitidae; genus Spilogale; species Spilogale gracilis. The sequence continues at coordinate 55,978 of PITA01007568.1, read as the reverse complement.
TCCAGGAAGACACTATCACTCTATCTCCACTGTTGAAGTCCAATAGGTTCTCAAATGCCAGCTCATACATCAACCTTCCAAGGAAGGTTTCCTTGTTCCAGACAGGATGGAACTGTTTTTGTTTTGTTTTGTTTTTATCAAACAGGGAGGTTATGGCTGTCCATTAAGGAGGCAATGTTCAGATTGAGTTGATCTAACTTTCCTTAACTGTTGTGTTGACAAAGTACCTTCTGGATACTCCTTTTCTTTTCTATTCCTTATCTCACCTTACCTGAGAGATCAACAACATTCCATAGCTGAAGGCTGAAGAGATACTGAATCCAGAGGGGCAACACTTCTTTCTTTTTTTTAAATTTACTTATTTATCTGAGAAGAGAAAGCACAATCGAGAGTAGGTGCAGAAGTAACAAGAGAGAGAAATCCTCAAGCAGGCTCCCCACTGAGTGTGCTGCCGGACCTGGGGCTCAATCCCAGGACCCTGAGATCATGACCTGAGCCAAAAATTAAGAGCCAGACACTCAACCAACTGAGACACCTAAGTGTCCCCAGAAGGGCAACATTTATAAATATGTTTTCTTGGGAATACTAGTCTCAATGTTTGCTTTCAGAATACTGCTTTCTGAAAAATCCTAAATATTCTCCCCCTCCCTATTTCCACTTATTATTTCAAGAAACATGTTATTTGTTAAGGATTCTGAGATGTCCTATAGAAAAAAAAGCAAATAAAGCAGAAAGAAAACACAAAGAAAAATTTACTTTCATTTTAGAAAGTCTGTCACTTCTCCTAATTTTTTTTTAAAGATTTTATTTATTTGACAGCGAGAAACACAGCCAGAGAGGGAACACAAGCAGGGGGACTGAGAGAGGGAGAAGCAGGCTTCCCGCCGAGCAGGGAGCCTGATGTGGGACTCGATCCCCGGTCTCCAGGATCATGACCTGAGCCAAAGGCAGTCGCTTAACCAACTGAGCCACCCAGGCACCCCTCCTCTTTTAATTTTTAAGTGCTCCTCACTCTCCAACCCTGGAAACATCTGTTCACATTCCTTTGGAATTATGGTTTTCTAGAGAACACCTTAAGGATCTCTATGCCAAGGACTATCCAAAGTGTTATCATCATAAATCCCAAATAAAACAAGGCTTTCACTGATTGTACAGAAGGATGTACACTCTCTCTCTCTTCTGAAATCCTACATTGCTTTACCTTTATTGCTCTTAAGGCTTATAGCTTAAAGACAACAAATTAATGACAAGAGACAGATGTGTAAAGATGAGAGGGAGGTGAGCAATGTGTCCTACCTTGTTCTTTTTTCTTCTGAACTTGTTTTCCCTGATTACAAATGAACTTGTGTTATTGTATAAGATTCAAACTTCAACCAATACAGAATCCATATGCTCTACCTCAGGTTGCACCAGTATCTGATCCTCATTCCCTCCCAACAGTGTAAACTGTCTTTTAATGGGCACATAGGCTGATGACTGGAACATTATAGGTGTTCAGGAAATGTGGGCTAAATAGGTCAATAAGTTCTGTTTCTATTGATTTTATTCACTCTTCCAAGAATTCTGTGTGGACAGAGAGCCCAATTTTACTCACCTGTGCCCCTCCACACTTAACAGGGTACCTATGTATAGCAGACCCTCAGTAAACCTCTGCTTGCTGCAATCACGGGCCCTCTAGGAGTGTTTCCTGAGCAGACCTTGAAAGAAGGTCTCTGCAGCTAAATCCAGGCAAGCTTATGTTTGTATTCCTATTCTGTCATGCACTTGCTATTGAGTTTATTAAGAAGCTTGGTATCTGGGGCACCTGGGTGGCTTAGTCGTTAAGCGTCTGCCTTTGGCTCAGGTCATGATCCCGGAGTCCTGGGAGAGAGCCCCACATTGGGTTCCCCACTCGGTGGGAAACCTGCTTCTCCCTCTCTCACTCCCCCTGCTTGTGTTCCCTCTCTGGCTGTGTTTCTATCAAATAAGTAAATTTTTTTCTTTAAAAAAAGAAGGTTGGTAACTGTGTTTATTAAATGGGGCTAATACTACCTGTTTTATAGAGGGGCTATTAGACTCACATGAGATGTATGTAAGTATGCTTTATAAATTTGGAGGGTTTACTCAAGTTAGTTATTTTATGATTATAAAGAAAGTGGGCTGTTTTTAAAATGAGCCAAGTTTACTCAAATAAACAAGTATTAACTGAGTGTTTCTTCTATGCCAACGAGAGAAACAGATAGACATGGTAAACTGGTGTGGTAAGTAGTGAGGGTCACAAGTGGGGTGAAGAGAGGATGCTTTGGGTGCACCAGAAGGGATGCTTCCTGAGGACATAAGACCACAGGTGAAATGGATAAGGCTGCATGTATTTGGAAGAAGGACCACTCCAGGGAGAAGGAAGAGCTTGTGCAAAAAACACACATTGAATAATACATACATGTGCAGGAAACTACTGCTATTCTAACTGGGATGTCAGACAAAAATGCCTGTGATTAACTACTGACAACTTCCAGCTTTGGAAAAGGGGAAGTCAAGGATATTTTGTCAAGCATGTTGCATACTATCTAGTATGTGCTAGAGCATGGATCCCTCCCCATAATGTCTTGAGGGTTTCTAGAGTTCAGAAAAGAGAAGTTACCTGGATGGGCTTTTGGCTTAGCCAGGATTACAACTCTTTTCTAGACCAAACAGCCCATCCATCACCATTCCTACCTAATGCATCTGTCCTTATCTACCCTGAATGGAAGAGAAGAAGGAATGGGAATACCTTTACTGAAATAAACCTCTCTTTTGTGGGGGGCTAGTGAAGGATGCTCAGGGTCTAAGCTGGATCTTTTGTCTGAATGGCCAAGATAAGTCAGTTATGGCTGCTATGGAAGTAGGAACCCATAAAATCTGGCTGGCTGGTTGTAATTAATCACTGCAAGGAAGCAGAGAAAGATACCAAGCTGTTAGAACACCCAGGAGGCTGTGGTTGTAGAGTTCCAACAACTGACATTTGCAACTGTCTCTACAGGACACTAGAGCTTTGGAAACTCCGAAACTCAGCAAAGATTCTGAGGCTTGGGAGCTTTGTCCTTTTGGACACCTTACCCCAAGGAGCTCTCCAAGCCCCTGACATTTGGGGGATTGTCAGAGCTTTGGGCTGCCAGAGAAAGGCCCTATCTCAGAAGCCAAAGTCATCAACAGAAAGGGAATTGAATGGTCAGGTTTTTCAGATGCTGGAAGAGAAACTGTTTCAAAAATCTGTTTTGACTTTTGCAGACACTGCCTTTCCCTCTGGCCCCAAAATTGAGTGGGGCTGGAGATACTTATTCATCTCTTAGTCTATGGCTGAGTCACCCCCTCCTTCTCATCAAAATGTTATGGGTATGGAGAGGAAAGGTACTTATTGAACAGTCTCAGTCCATTTTAGGCTGGTAGTGATACAGGGGGTTATGGCTATTCTCCCCAAATAAACTCCAAAAGAGTCCTATACCTAGTCACTGAGTACGAAAAACATCAGTCTGTGCATAACATATGTAGATGACTTAGGCTTTCTTTTGGTGGGAGGGGGAGGGTGAAATCTATTTGGGCAGCAAATAAGACAACAATGTCCCTTCCATTGATCAGGATCTCTGTGAAAGTTAAGCGAATACTGATAAAGATACCCAGCAAACACTTGAGGGTACTAAGTACTCTATATCTTCATGTATGTGCCTTCTTTTCTTTTTTTTTTTTTTGAAGATTTATTTATTTATTTATTTATTTATTTATTATTATTATTTTTTTAGAGAGCAGGCACATGAATGTGGGTGGAGGCAGGAGGGGCAGAGGGTGAGGGAGAGACTCAAGTAGATTCCCTGCTGAGCACGGTCCCTAATGCTTCAAGGCTCAGTCTCAAGGACCTTGAGATCATGACTTGAGCCAAAACCAAGAGTCTGACGCTCGACCAACTGAGCCATCCAGGCACGTCGTCTTGCCTTCCTTTGTATTCCCTCCTTTCCTCCTTACCCAGCTCCACTCCTCTGATTCTATTTGCAAGTCCAGACTAAATTCTATGAGAACAGTGTTGCTGGTATAGATGAAACAATGAATCTAATCAAATTACTTATGCTCCTGGGCTCTTCAGTTAAAAAGGAACCCCTTGCAGCTGTATAACACCATATCCTTTACCAAGTATTCTTAGGTTCCCTATCTCATTCACTCTGCACTTCAATTTTGTGAAGTAAATAGATAAATGGTATTTTCCCTCATTTTACTAACGCTGAGATCTAAGAGTAGCTGTAAGTCTGGCTGTTTCTTATTTTGTGCTGCTCTGAATTTTAGTCTGAGATATATCTATCTTACTTGCCATAAGAACTGTGATAGCCCACAGAGCCTTCAAACTCAGCATATGTATAGCTGGCCTCATCACCTCTCATCCCTCCCCACCCCGTCTTTCTCCCTCTAGTTTTTCCTGGGTCTTCTGGTTCAACAGAAAGCCCCCACTATTCCTCCAATAATCCAAGAGACAGAGTTTTCCTTCCCACGGAAGACCCATATTCAATCAGTTACCATCTCTTATAGATTCTCTCCATTTTTTATAATCTTGTAAATCTACCTCCATTGCTTCTGTACCAGTCCAAGACATCATTATCATTAGCCTCCTGACCAACCTCTGTATATTAAGTTTGGTCCTGCCTGGTCCATTTTTTTATACAACAGAGTGTTCTTTGTAACATGAAAGTCTGATCATATCACCTTGCCCATAAGTTAAAACTTTCAGTTTCATGGGTCTATAGGGGTAAATCCATATATTTGATTATACGTGATCTGACTACTATTGATTATTTATGATTTGAATATTGGTAGTATTTGTTCTATTCCAGTCTCATTGTTACTAGATTTCCATGTCATCCCATTTTATACTACACCCATACCATAAAACTCTTGTGTTTTAACCAGACTGAAATTTCTCCTACTTGATTCCATGCTTCATTCATCTGAATTAACCACTTCTCATCTGGCTGGTCACCTGTGTGCTTTTAGGTTTCACCTGGCCTCTTCCAGAAAGTCTTCTTTGAGTACCTTCCAAGTTGTCTCCTCTAGATTTTCATACTATTTTGTACTTCCCTATACTATGCCACTCATTCCATTATAGTGTATTTGGTATTTGTTTTACTTTTTATTTTCTCTGTATCCTTTGATGCAGAGTCTGTGCCTTATTAAACTTTAGCTCCAAAGGCTCTAGCAATAGTCTTCCACACTGCAGATCTTTGCTGAATACTTGAGAGGTGCAGTAACCTGTCTGAGATGCTCCACTCAGAGTTAAGGAGCTGCTACTCAAACCCTAATCTTGTTTCTCCAAGTCAAATGCCACACAGAGGAAAAAAACAAAACAAAAGAAAAGAAACAAACAAAACACTGGAGTGGTCACATTGTAGAAATGAGAATTCATTCTTCATGAGATGTTGATGGAAAAGATACAGTACTTAATCTGTAATATAGTAACACAGAAGGGACCACATAAATGCCTTCTATGAAGAAAGCTTTCCTGGCTCTCATTTTGTCTCCACTACCTCCCTACTGTCTTCTCTCACTGTTTTCTTACGGGCCCATTCTGTCTGCACCACTACCCCCACCCCGATTGTCTTTGACTCTCTTGGGAGAAGAGAAAGACGTTCCCAAGAAATGCTGTGGTTCCTGCTTTTTCTTTTCCCTTGAGAGGTAAAGGAAGTGCAGGTACCCCTAACCAGACTCACTGTCATCCAGCCCTCATCAAGCCCCCTACTCCACAAAGGGAAATGCAAGTAAATTAGAGGTTTGGTGTCTACATAACAAGTTTGGAGTCTGTAAAAGCAAACACTTGGAGCAGTACTCTTCCCCCTCATCATATGCACCCACCAATGTTGACTTAGCTAGAAACTGTAATGTAACTCAAACAGCTCTCATCACCCCGGGAGGACTACAGATAGAGTTCCAAACGGAACATCACTGCCAACAAACCTGCTATGAAATTTGAAGCCTGTTGTGAAGAAGTTGCTCATTTCCTTAAGAAGAAAACTGAAGCTGGGGGAGAAAGAATGTGCCTAAAGCCTCTCAGTAAGAGAGCCACAGAACTAGAATGAAGGTCTGCAGGTTCCTTATTCGTGACCTTTTCAGCTTTTCTAACAACTCTGAGGATACCCCAGGATGAAAAGTCAGGAAAAAATGAATCCCGTTTACTCTGGATCCAGAGGTAGTTAGCATTCCAGTACGCTTTTGAGGGGTTTGGAAATTTGACTGTGTTTTGAGGGATGGGATGTTCCCTTAATCAGGAAACCAATAATATGCCTTCATTTGACCAATTTTTTCAGAACCAACCCTGAATGCCCACTATTTTCCATGACATTTGTAATCTCTCCCTCTCTGCAAAGAGAAAAATAAAGCAAGCAAGGGAGAGAAAAGGCAGCAGGGTGACTCCATGTGTGTGTTTCGTTGTGGCAGAGTAGATGGACTGGTTTAAATGTGTCAGTTGCTGGCTCAGGTTCCCTGTGCCCTGCCTCAGGTTCCTGTTGAATTTTAAATGAGAGTAAAATTAGGTCTCCACATCGGACCTCTCATACTTTTATTTCCTTGGGTGTTCCTGCATGGCACACGAGGATGGAAAGCAATACTGTGCGTTTGACCCTACTGAGAAGCCCATTATGCTCTGAAGAAGAAATTACTCACTGCCTCTGTGTTATTAGTTGAAACACACCTAAAGCCTGGCCAAGCAGATGTCAATCCTTGGCATTTGGAGATTTAAAACATGTCAGGAAAGAAAACTTAGGCGATGAGGAGTCTTACCACTGATTTAGACCAATCCCCTTTTTTATTTTTTTTTTAAAGATTTTATTTATTTATTTAAGAGAGAGAGTGAGAGAGAGCATGAGAGGGGAGAAGGTCAGAGGGAGAAGCAGACTCCCCACAGAGCTGGGAGCCCGATGCAGGACTCAGTCCTGGGACTCTGGGATCATGACCTGAGCCCAAGGCAGTGGCTTAACCAACTGAGCCACCCAGGTGCCCTCACTTTTTATTTTTTAAAGAGAGAAAATTAAAAGCCAGAGTAGTGAGGTAATATGACCCAAGGTCATACAGTGAGTGACCAATAAGTCAAGGACAGATATACCTGTTTCCTAGCTATGTTTTACCAATGACACTGGTTGCAGAGGGTCTGTGGACAGAACGGGGCTTGGCGCTTTCTCTGTCAGTTTTCCATGCCAAGGTATAATCTATAAAGCCTTCTGTGGTATACCCCCCAGGGCTTACTCTGCCATTCCTCATTGGTCTGCCCCTTGCTCTCTCCTTACAATGAGGGCAACCTTCCCCGGACTTTCTTCACAGAGCTGCACTTTAGTTGGGCCACTGAAAGCCTCTTTTCTTCAAACAAGAGACTGAGGCAGTGCTTATATTTTAATACTTTTTTGGAACTCCCACTCCAAAGGAGTGGTGAGGGGAAGGGAAGTAAGGTGGGTACAAAGGAAAAACAAATACAAGATGACAAATTACTAAACTATCCACTTCATAAGAACATCCAGCTGTTGGCTAGCTCCTGAAAGCCGTCCTGAGAGTGGTAGTAGAGAATTACTAGGTATTGTAACAGTTAACCAAGGGTTGAGCCCAGAGGAAGGGAAAGCAATTTATCTGTATAGTTTTTGCCTTCTGTTGTATTTCATTGGTCATAACATTCTCCAAAGAAGTTAATTCTCCAGCATTTCCAGATAACATCTGCAACCTTGCAGAGTCACTAGAGCAATCTGAGCAGATCTGTGGTGTCAGAAGCCACACAGCATCCTGGTCCTCACTCGTGGGGAAGGCACAGGCAGTCAGGTGACAGGAGAGAAGGTGACAGAAGGATCCAGAAAAGGCTAGCTCAGATCACGGTCACAAGCAGATGCATGTGTCGATGCCAAATATAATTAGAAACTTCTGCGTATCCCAAATGGAGAATGCTGGAGCCCACAACTTAAAGAGAGGCCTTAAGAAATCATTTTTCTATTTGAATCCTATACTTTTCCAAAATATATCTACCATGCATTGACCTGTCTGCCCTTAAGTTCAGCTACCCCTCTGTTCCCTCATTTTCCACCTGTCACTTCTTTCTCCTCTATATTCCTATTCCCATAGGAAAAAACCTCTTAATCTCAGTGGTTAAAGATGCATGGATCCATCCCTCAGTACTACTGCCAAAACTAAGAAAAACTGAAGGGGAAGACTAAGAGTAGTAAGTTTTACAGGGTCTTTTTTTTAAGTTTTTATTTAAATTCCAGTTAGTTAACATACAGCATACTATTACTTTCATGTGTACAATGTAGTGATTCAGCACTTCTATATATCACCCGGTGCTCATCACTACAAGAGCTCTCCTTTTCCTCCCCCCCACCTCCCTTCTGGCAACCATCAGTTTGTTAAGAGTCTATTTCTGGGTTTGCCTCTCTCTCTTTTTCCCCTTTTAGAGGGTCTTGAAAACTAAGTTTAGGAGCTCGAACAAGGTCAGTCTCTAGTGAAGAGGGTGCTGTACTTCTGCTCAAAGCAATTCTTACCCCACTGCCCTTACTGTGCATCATTTCTATTCTCCCCTCTAATCCAAGTCCTACCTTTGCTCAAGACAAACCTAATTTTACCACTTTTGTTTTTCATCCATGCTTCCATTTATGAGATTCTCAGTAGTTATTGGACGTCTGCTAAGTTCTAGGTACAGGATGAGTTCCTGGGAATAGAATAGCATCCTGATATTATTTAAGTCTAGCAGGGAAAACTGTCAAGACCAGAAAATTACAATCTCCTGTGAAAAGTGCTAGGATGTATGGGATACTAGGTGCCTACAGAAGGAGTCCCTACATTGTATGGGAAAATATTTAGAAAAGGCTCCTCAGAAAAACGGCATACAGAATGAAGGATTAGAGGGGGTTAAGCCTAGATCTCTGCCGAAGAAACTATGTGCAATGTCTAGGAGGTGAGAGAGAGCTCTGTTCCTGAGACCTCAATGTGAACTTACCAAGTGAAATGCTTACAGCATGAGAGGTGTGGTAATAATCAGTGTCCAAGATGATCCCTGATGGCTTTAGTCTCCTGATACTCATTTACAATCTTGTGTAGTCCCCTCCTGCATTAAATAAGGTGAATCTGTGCAATCATTAAAATATTTTGCAAATGATACTGTGTGACTTGCAAGGCCAGGGCAAAAAGACCTTTTAACTTATACCTTGGATCCCTCAGTTTGATGGCATGCCAGCTGCCATGTCAGGGGGACACTTATGCAGTCCTATGGAGACAACCACACAGAGAAAAACTGAGGTTTCCTATCCCCAGTGAGGATTCACTTGCAAGGCATACGAGTCAGTTCCATTCAAAGTAGATCCTCTACTCCCAGTCAAGCTTTTACACAACTGCAAACTCAGATGACATCTTGTCTGTGACTTCATGAGAATCCCAGACCAGAACTCCCCAGCTGAGCTGCTCCTGACCCATGGAAAGTGTGTGAGACAATAAATATTTATTAAAACATGCAATCTTGGGGCAATTTGTTATAAAGCAATAGACACCTGATACAGGAGAAAAGGTGATAAGCACTAGGACTACAGAAGCGGACATGGGTCAAATCATATAAGGATTTATAGGGCCTGTGAAGATATTATGACTTTTAGAAAAATAGTGAATCATTAATGGGCTTTAAGCAGGGGAATGATGTCATCAGGTTTATATTCCTTTAGACTCTTTGGGATCAACTGTGTTCTTAAACTGTGTTCTTACATAGTGTTGAACACAATGCTTTACATAAAACATGACAAATATAAATTTCAACTGAAGAATGATAGATTGTACCCAGTATACAATCTCTTAGTAGCAGCAAGAAAGGACGATCTCTGGTTCCTAGACTAAGTAAAACTGATGGAATACAGCTCTAACATGCCCCCACTTCCCACCAAACCCCTATTTATGGATGGTGAAGTGAAATGCCTACTGTCAAGCATGTTCAATGCAGTCTCTTTATAATATGGATGTGGGGGGCAGGAAGAACATCTACCTAACAGACATATCATAATATGATTATTCCAAATATATTTATATCCTTGGTATGGGAGCTGGAGTAATGATCTGACCCCAAAATGTCAAAATCTTTGAAACAAAACTATAGAATCATATAGTCTTAGAATCATAAAAAGACTGCAGAAGTAATTTAGTCCAAATTCCAACCCTATGCTGGATTCATCTATAGAAAGACTAATCACGGCACCTATAATTTATTGAGTATTGGCATTCTGCTAAATCCTGTACTAACATCATCTGATTGATCACTGAAGCACACTAACAGGTAGCTATTGTTACCAATTTTTTAAATAAACAAAAAAACAAGCCAATGTTTAGAAAGCCTAGGTCAGTTCTTCTCAAACTCCAACGTGCATATGAATGGCCTGGGGACCTTGTTAAAATCTAGATCCTGACTCAGTAGGTATAGGGTGAAACCCAAGTTTCTGCATTCCTAACAGGCACCACAGTGATGGTAACACAGCCTGGTAAATACCACAAAGTTTCAAGGGAAGGATGTGGTAGATTTAAAGCTTCTTACACCTAACTTCAAAGAGTAAGTTCTTTTTTTTTTTTTTTTTAAAGATTTTATTTATTTGACAGAGAGAAACACAGCTAGAGAGGGAACACAAGCAGAGGGACTCAGAGAGGGAGAAGCAGGTCTCCTGCCGAGCGGGAAGCCCGATGTGGGGCTCGATCCCGGGTCTCCAGGACCATGACCTGAGCCGAAAGCAGTCACTTAACCAACTGAGCCACCCAGGCGCCCCTAAAGAGTAAGTTCTTAACACTAACAATTGCATCTTCACCCCACTGGAATGGTAGTTATCCAGTTCCTACTCAAGTGCTTCCATTTGTTTGGATTCTTCTACTTCACAAGGTGGCTCACCTTTCCAATTCTAAATAGCTATAAAGTTAAGGTTTTTTCTTCTGCTGAATCAAATTCTATACCCATGGAACTTCAATGGAAAATTTGCTAAGCCACTACCAATGAAACACTTACTTTATGATTGGATTATTGTCCCTTCTGAGTTCTCCATTTGTCAGGGAGCCATACAGAAAAGGGGGGGAGAATTTGGATACCGACATACTTCTTGAACCCATAACATTCATTAATGAATAACTGGATAAATGATGGGGCCAGAGGTGCCTGGGTGGCTCAGTCAATTAAGACTCCTGATTTTGACTCAGGTAATGATCTCAGGATTGTTGAGACTGAACCCCACCCTCCTGCGGGTGGGTGGGCTCTGAATTCAGTGTGGAGTCTGCTTGAAAGTCTCTCTCCCCTTCTCCCTTTGCCCATCCCTCTTTCCCTGACCCCATACTCACATTTCTTCTAAAATAAAAAAAAAGGGGGGGGTGCCTGGGTGGCTCAGTGGGTTAAAGCCTCTGCCTTTGGCTCAGGTCATGATCTCAGGGTCCTTGGATCGAGGCCCACACTGAACTCTCCGCTCAGCAGGGAGCCTGCTTCCTCCTCTCTCTCTGCCTGCCTCTTTGCCTACTTGTGATCTCTCTGTCAAATAAATAAATTAAATCTTTTTAAATAAAAAAGATGGGGCACACTATTCTAGAACAAGTCCAAACTTCTACTAATCTGAGTCAGATACAAAGTAACAGTAATGTAGAAGAGAAAGCCATTTGTAAGCAGAACCAATTTTTTCACATGATTTCCAGTCACCAGCATGGATATGGCCTTGATATACTGACTGATAATTAAAATATATCACAATTCTTATTAATTAGATCCCTCCAGTTGCCCATTTGGTCAATTGAATTTATGCTTTCTTCCATTCATATAGAATAAGGCATACGGAGTTGCCCACAGAAAATGTGTTATGGCTCTACAGACTGAATCTATAAGCTATGAATGGTGAGAGTAGCTTTCCTGTAAACTGTATGCTCTCAAAATCTAAGCTAAATTATTTAGTCTCAAGGACAGTACAATAGTATATACAAAAGTCATCGAGTTAGGACTCAGAAAACCTGAGTTCTAATACAGTCTCTGTAGCTAATTTCTTTCATCTAACCATCTACAAAAAGAGCGGTTAGCTAGAATCAGACCAAGTGGTCACTCATTTCTCTTCTAGGTCAGAAACTCTAGGTGTTAGTTTCACAGAGTGCATACAAAGCCTTGGGTTCCAAAGCTGACAGCCATCAAACACCTCATAACCTACTATCAAACTGTCAATTACTTTCATTTTCTAAGGGCAGCAGGAAAATTTTAAAAAAAATCGGTTGTTAGAAAATGAAACAGTGATGTCTACAGAGGGTTCTATTCTGTTACTCACTTTTTCAGGACAGGATGTATTTTCTCTCAAAAGCCAGCCAAGGTAAAAGATTCACAGACGGATGGTAGCAATTCATGCTGCCTTGCCACTCAGTTCAGAATGTACTGAATTAATAGATACTTGGAAGCCTTTCTCAGTTCCACAGTCCGGCTCACAAATAGGAATTATGAGGTCTTTGACGTCCTGCTGACACTATATTGTTTCTTGATGTTCCTTGGGTAAATTTCTTTAAGTGTCTCTATCCTCAGCTAAAATGATAGCTTATAATTTTTTCCATCAATAATCCTTAGTGACTTGTAAGAAGATGGCCCCTAAAACACTGCCATCTACCATTGGGAGACCAAGTTTCCATTTCAATGATAACCACAAGAATTTTAGAAGCTATGGGCCAGCTTTTATGGAGGTTTCTTGTTAATATTACTCATGATAGATTTTCCCCCCATTACTCCAAAGCCATATCCCTTTCAATGACTGGAAAGAGTGTGTACTGTCTGAGTTTAGTGTCAGCAGAGGCAGAGGCTTGGGGAAAATGAGGCTTCCTGGGTGTGGATGCAGCACCAACAAAGTGCTCTGATTACAGAATGGCAGGATCAAAAATATAATAGTGCCAATCATTTTAAAATCAGACTTTAGGATAGTGACAGGCAAAGAGAAGGGGGGCTCACATTTATTGACATCGGCTCTGTGCCAGGTACATGCAAGACCCTTACCTGTATTCACTGGTTTAAGTCCTGAGAGGGAGCCATTTATTAACTCTGCTTTCCAGGTGAAGAAATTGAGTGGGACTGCAAGGGTTTAAACAGGCCCAAGAGTTCACACAGCTAGCAAGTGACAGAGAACCAATGGCTCCAAAAGGTCTTTTCTGACCTAGAATCTAAACTCTTTTCAACATTCCTGACTCTGCTGCTTACTTGTTAAGTCACTTTTGATGAGTCACTTAACACAGCAGAAACTCTACTTCCTCATCTATTGAGAGTTAGAGAGAAAGAGTAGGGTGCTTTCGATGTTTTTACCCAGAGTGAACAGAGAGTCTAGCATATATAAGCCCATTAAAAACTGTACTCATTAAAGTCATCAACATATTATTGTAGCATGCTGCTCTTTTAAGTACATATATACACACATATATACACAAAAATAGAACAGTGCTAAGGCAAGGGAGGAAGGGAAGGGAAGAAGAAATATAATGCCATTTTCTCACTGAATTGTATGCTGACATGCATGTTGAGTTTGTGGTCACAAAAGTGACAATTCAAGGACTCCATCATGTGTTTTCTCAGACCACAGTCAGGATGAAGGGGAGCAACCTTCATAAATAAAATGTCTCCTTTTTTCCTTTTTCTTCCCTCCAATTATAGTCTCTTCTCTCCCCTTTTTATTCTGGCCTCCTAATTGCATAAGGTCTCCTTGTCCTCTCTTACCTCTGAAGCATTCACCTTGAGAGATGTGGGCTAAGGAGGCAGGACATGAGTGGTCAGGAGGATGGAAGGAATCGGCCAGAGGCATGTGGTTGAGGAGAGGCCCCACTCAATGATAATGCAAAGGAGTAGACAGGTTGTATACAATTATCCAGAATTAACCAAATTTAGATCCCAGAGCTGCCAGGGCTGTCAGTGTTGAACGTAACTGCACAGAACTATAGGGTCCATAGAGGCCATCTAGTATCCATGGTCCATTTAATAGATGCGAAGACCAAGGCACAAGGGAAGGGACTCTGAGCACCAGGGAGTAAAGGCCAAGGCTGTTCTGGCTATCAGTCTCCTCTTCACAAAGGCTAGTGCCTCACTCCCTCTATCTTCTGTTAGGAGATACATCATAGTCACTCCAGGGATTTCCAACTGTTAGTTTTGTCTCTGTCATCTTTACACCCAGGTTCCTGACCGGGGAGTTCCAAAAGATATTCATCAATCTTAACTGTCTTTATCCACTTCAAAACCATCAACTTTTGCCCAAACAAGTTACTCTCTTCTTCGATCCTGAATTTCAATCCTGGAACTAATAAGAACTCAAATGAGGGAAGTCAACTGAAAACAAATATTCTCCAGACTTAGAAACTTAAAAAACTTATATATGTACATATGCTTTTTGGCGCACAGGTGTGTGTGTGTGTGTGTGTGATTTCACAACATACTTTCTATCAGCAACTGACTTGCTTTTGAACACTGTACAAGCAGGTCTGCATTTTTCTCTCAGACTTTATGCCCATTAGGATGAGAGGGTTTTGTCAGATTACTTTGAGTTTTCATTTTATCTTAGAAGTTCAGGCTGTCTCTGAGCTGGTTGCTGTATTTCTGACTGATCTTTTTTTTCAAGCTAGCACCTTGGCTTATCAAATACACAAACCAAGTTTGTTTGGGGGTACATTTTAGGGAGCCCCCACCCAAGTTTTTCATCATTATGATCATTCTTTATTTGTTTTTTACAGTTTTGAAGTTCTAGGATCAAGTGTCTTGGAAAAGTTATATGTTAAAAAAAAAAAAAAGAAGCTAATGAATTCATGTATCCATTTGGAAATCTTTGTGTTTTCGTTGGTGGTATTCTTCACCCCACCCCCTCTCCGGAGATCAAAAGCTCCTCTTTTGGACCAAGAGACAAATCAGGTTTTGGAAACTGCCACACTTTCTCCACCCTCCCTCCAAACAGGCGGCAGCTTGGGGCTTTTGGATCTTGGCAGTTGCGTTCCCCCTTTGTCCCGAGGTGGTCCAGGGGAGGACCCAGGCCATTGTCCCAGGCTTCAACCTTTGTTGGATTCTTGAGAAAGGACTGCTAACGCAGACACTAGACTGGCTTTCAAGTTTTCCCGCCTCAAAAACTCTATTGAGGCGTTTTGTGTGGTTACTTGTGGGGGTCAGGCTTCTGATCTGACCCCTCTCATCCCAGGGTAATTAGAGCATGCAGAACAGCACCTCGTTCCTGGATAATTGGCTCTCTCAATGAACCTTTCAGAGAGGAAGTTTGTCTGTGACTCACTTGCCCTCCACAGCACACTTCAGGCCCCAGCACACTCATCTGTCTAGGTGATGGGATAGAGATTAGGAAGTGATTAGAACCGGGATCAAACAAGCCCCTGACTGCCCCATTAGCAATGGGGCCCATTAAATCTTTGAGAGCTGTCTACCACCCTGGTGGGAAACCAACTGCAACTGAAAGCGCTTTCTCAGGCTTGGTCATGCTAATATGTTTATAATGTATTTCTAGCAAGTATGGTAGCTCCTGGGACCTACTTGGGAATCAATTAGCATGGTATAAAACAGCAACACTTAGCTTGACATTAACAAACACCTTAGGAAAAGACAGACAGATGCCAGGGAAGGGAGCTAAAGTAGAAAATAGTTATTTTAATAAATCATGATACACTGGTGGCAAGAATTGGATATAGGAAGGAAATAAGGATTCTGTTCTCTGACTGTCACTATGGCCACCAGCTCTATGGAGCTTCCTGCAGTTAATTCAAGGAAGCAAGTGTGAAGGATCCTTAATAACCCTGGACACAAGACCTCCCTGGACACAATCCTTATAGACTGCCCCAAGCCAGGCCACTCCATCTGGTAATGGCCACATTACATTTCCTGCTGGAGAGAGTAAGGATTCATAGCAGGCTCCAGTGAAGATAAATTAGGTCTTGGTTTTGTAGGTCATCTCTTGTTTTTCATGAATGATTTACCTCTTACTTTCCTGGCTGATGCCCAGGTCATTCACAGATTGTAACTTGAATCTTCCCTGACACATTGTGACTTTTGGAGCTCTTAAATGGTGAGTTATGTCAGCATGGAATGCTAAATGTTAAAAATAAAGACAAACACTAGGCTGTTAATGTCTCTCAGTTTAAGGACGGCAGGGAAGGACAGAGGGGTGGGGGAGTAGAAAAAGAGTACTTTTCCTTCATATAGCTTTGAGTATATACTTCTCATAGTAATATAATAAGTTTTAATTTTGAAAATGTGAAAAAGAAACTTAAAATGTGTTTATAATTTTTTCATAAGGAGAATATATGAGTTGGCTATTTTTTTTTAAAGATTTTATTTATTTGACAGAGAGAAACACAGCCAGAGGGGGAACACAAGCAGGGGGAGTGAGAGAGGGAGAAGCAAGCTTCCCGCCGAGCAGGGAGCCCGATGTGGGACTCGATCCCAGGTCTCCGGGATCATGACCTGAGCCGAAGGCAGTCGCTTAACCAACTGAGCCACCCAGGCGCCCCAGAGTTGGCTATTTTTTTTAAAGATTTTATTTATTTGACAGAGAGAAACACAGCCAGAGAGGGAACACAAGCAGGGGGAGTGAGAGAGGGAGAAGCAGGCTTCCCACCGAGCAGGGAGCCGGATGTGGGACTCTACTGGATCCCGGGTCTCCGGGATCATGACCTGAGCCGAAGGCAGTCGCTTAACCAACTGAGCCACCTAGGTGCCCCCATGAGTTAGTTTTTATCTTGGCTTTTTTATTCAGTGCATCGTGTCACAAGTATGAGATTTTTGCTAATGAACTAAACTCTTATTTAAGAGTTCAATTAGATCAGCTTATATATTTGCATATTGAATCTCAGCTCCACCACTTACTGGCTGGATAGTTTTGGATAATTTATTCAATTTCACCAAAGATCCAAGACCTTCATCCGCTAAATGGAGATATTTTATAAATATCTTAGTGGTTTTCAATGTGAATTAAAATTTTTTTAAAAAGTCAATGCAATATACAGTGTTCAGTACCACATTGAACACCAGAGGATGGCTTTGTCAATGGAGTGAATGCTGGTGTGTCACTGTAGATGAAGGAGCTCTGTTTCAGAGAGAATTAAGTCATGATCATCCAATGGAAGAGTCTGCATTCTATGTCCTCTAACTTCAAGCTTGCTTCCCTCTCAGGACCCCAGGTGAGTCCCTCTATTAATCTTTATTCAGAGGTTTAATGGAGCAAGTAGTCTTTACTGTCTCCCTTTTATACAAGAAAGAAGAAACAAAAGAAAAATGCTAAGGCTGACTCAATTCATCCAGAATTCTCTCCAAAGCCTAACAGTATTGTTTATGAAGAAATCCTACTGCCTTTTCAACAGAAAAAAAAGTGGTATTTTTAGGGTACACAGATGATTTCCCCATCTTCAATTATAGTATTCTTGTCATTTTTCTCACTGTGGGATTTTAACAAACTGAATCCACTGGTGGAAATGGTTTGATTTCTCTTTCTCCCTCCTGCAACATGAGCAGACACTCATGTTGTGAGAGCACACTTTATTCTCTGTATACAGTGCATGACACTTGTCATAACCTTTGAACAGGCAATGATAAAAGCTTAAACTGTGAAAAAAAATAGAAATGAATATCCACAAAATAGTGCAGATGATCTTCCCAATTAGATGTTAAAGTTAATGGTTTATCGCAAAGATACAGATGTAGTGAAAAGAAGGGCCATATGCACCCGAATGGTCATAGCAGCAATGTCCACAATAGCCAAACTGTGGAAAGAGCTGAGATGCCCTTCAACAGATGAATGGATAAAGAAGATGTGGTCTATATATACAATAGAATATTACTCAGCCATCAGATAAGATGAATATCTAACTTTCGCATCAACATGGATGGGACTTGAGATTATGCTGAGTGAAATAAATCAAGCAGAGAAAGTCAATTATCACATGGTTCCACTTACTTATGAAACATAAGGAATAGCATGGAAGTCTTTAGGAGAAGGAAGAGAAAAATGAAGGGGGGAAAATCGAAGGGGGTGATGGGTATTAAGGAGGGTACATATTGCCAGGAGCACTGGGTGTTATATGTAAACAATGAATCTTGGAACACTACATCAAAAACTAATGACATGGGCACCTGGGTGGCTCAGTGGGTTAAAGCCTCTGCCTTTGGCTCAGGTCATGATCTCAGGGTCCTCTGATCTAGACCCGCGTCGGGTTCTCTGCTCAGCAGGGAGCCTGCTTCCTCCTCTCTCTCTGTCTGCCTCTTTGCCTACTTGTGATCTCTCTCTGTGTCAAATAAAGTCTTTAAAAAAAATTAATGACGTGCTGTATGGTGACTAAAGTAATAATAATAATAATAATAATAATAATAATAATAATAATAATGTAATGGTGGGACACAGTCTTCTTCATCCTTACATCCCAAGCAAGATGTGCTATGCCTGGGGCATAGCAGGACTCAATAAATGCTTGCTGAATATTACTCAATAAGTGAATTCTAGCTACTATTTGAAAATCTGAAGAAGAAAAAGAAGAACAGGAAGAGGGAGAAAGAGGAGAGAGGAGGATGAGAAGAAAAAGAAGAAAGCAGCTTTAAGGAACCACTACTTCATTTGCTGACTGCAAGGCATGTCATTGGGTGATCACCCAGAGAGAGAGATACAGCCGGACTTTAGACCATAAGGGGGAAAAAAAAAAAGGAAAGGAGGAGGAGGGAATAGGGAGACATAAAAGGAGAAGGAGGATGATATGGGGAAGAGATGGAGAGAGAAAGAGGACAGGAAGAAATAAGATTTATGCTCCTGTTTTATGAATAGTGCACACAAGGGGGTAGTGACACAAATGAGGCTTGCCTTATAAAGAAACAAGACAAAGGGTCAGAATTTTCTGAATTAACAAGAGTGGTGTTTGTAGCACACTCAGGAGACTAAGTGACGAGACTTCTAGTTTCAGGCCTTACTATGAATTTGTGCCAATTTTCTGTAAGATGCACATCAGCTTCCTGCTATTTTCTCTCTTCATATATACACGTGTTCATGCATACTTTTTTACCTTCACATGTATATATTTTAGAGGTAGCAGGTCTGCTGGAAACTTTTCTTATGCTTCACACTCAAAAGTTCGTAGTTTGATGAAAAGGCCAGAACTGTAAACTGTTGTTTTTCTCCCTGCCCATTTAGTAAGGACTGTGTGTTCTGTGGGCACTTAGAAGCAGAGTCTGTGCTAGAAAGCACAGGGGCCTGGGGTCAGGAGAACAGGCTTCCAGTTCTTTGAGTTGTGGCACCCGTTACTTGACCTTGACCTATTCTTTTCTCTTCCAACATCAGTTTTGCTCTTGTGGGAAGAATTCCAAATAAAAAAATCTTCAAGGTTTCTTCAGTTTTGACATCTTCTGTTGTCTTCTTTCCATGACTACTTCGGCCTTGAAAATGAGATGCCCTATGGGCTGGTAGCTACTGTTATTGAGTGTGCTACTGGGGTTCATGCAAAGGACTTTAAGTGCAATATCTCATTTAATCCTCACATCAACCCAGAAAGAGGATACTGTTCTTCCATTTTATAGATGAGGGCCAGAATCTCAGAGAAATAAAGTTTTGGTCATATCCCTTTAATGTTTGAAATGGTCCTGCTTAAAGGGGTGCCTTGATTGGATCCTCACAAGCATGGACTCCATATAGATACCTTTCTTCTTTTAAGTTCCCTGCTATATGGTAGGTAATTTTGGAATACCCAGGACATAAATAATGAGCCATTTGTTGATTTCCTTTCCTTAGAGAAACTGTTAAGAGCAAAGTCTATAGGCTGGGAAGTAGGAGATACAGATTTTATCTTTCTCTCCATAAAATCTCTGTTTATCCTTGAGGAAAAACATTTCTTTCTCTTGTATCCAGTCACACCAACTGCAAATGAGGGAGCGGGGGGAATATGGCACTGATCTGGATAGGGCATTGGAGAAGAAGACACCAAAGCTTTGGTGCTTAGGTTAAATTCTAAGCCCTCCTTTCTAGATGTATGCCCTTTTGCAGGTTACCTAGCCTCACTCAAACTCAGTTATTTTAGCTATAAACTGGTAATAACATGAATTTTTTTTCCTACAGGTTTCTTGTGAGTATTGAGTTAACTCTTGCATGTAAAAAAGTAGCACAGTGCCTGATGAAGTACAAATTAACTATTATTATTATCCTCTTGATGGAAGTGTGAATAGCATGGGTAGAACAGCTGAATTCTAAAAATTCTCCCTATTCTGTATAGATATTGAACTCTGATTTCTGAGTCTAGTCATACCTTGAGAAAAGGCATTCCTGGAGAAGGTCTCAGCAGGTACACAGGAAGGAAGCAAGAGAGGAAGCTCATGCTGGGAAGTATGAAAAAGGTCTATACACAGTTGGAACACTGGTCATGTGCCTATGCTGTGGGATGGAGGCTCAGTGAGAAGAGATACTGGGAAAATAGGCAGGGGAGAATCATGAAGTGCCCTAGGTAGCAGGTGACAGAGGAAGGGCCATATCCTGAAAGTGGGGGGAGGGGGCAGAGGAGTGTCAAGATGAAGTGAGCATTGTGAAGTGAGGAAAGGCAATGACATACATATGTCTACAGAGCATTTGCTCACTAATACACTGGTTTCATTTAGATTGTGTGTTGATTTTGGGAATGATCTGGGAGGTTAGGCTTGAATGAGTGATGAGGTGTCCTGGGGGCTCTCCCAAACCACTTCTTGGCACTGCCACTGGTGGAATTCAGAGGGAAGGGAGAGAAGCTGGACCCTGAGGGGGCCTGCAAAGAGGCTTCTATGGTTATCTGTGGAGGGATGCTGTGAGCTGGACTCGGGCAGTGGCCATGGCCATGTGGAGGGACAAGTCCCAGTCCAGGGTGAGGTTGGAAAGGCAGCCTCTCTCCGCCTCTCTCTATCTTGGCTGCCAGTCTGGACGTCATCCTTTAGTTCAGAAACCCGATCGCTGAGACTTTACCACCCCAGGGGCTGCTCTGTGGACCCAAAGTCCAGCATTAACACTAAGGACAATGAGCTCAGCTGGGCCCCTGGACTCCTGGGGACCACTGGGCCCCTGGGGACCACTGCTTGCAGAAGGAGAATAGACATGCCAGGTAGGAGTTTCTCAAACACTCTTCCTCCTCCACCCCTTGATCTCAGGAATGCATGGAGAACCACTGTGGTTTGGATGTGAGATGTGGAGCACAGCAGCCAAATGAAGTCAGGCTGTCCGTCTGTTCTAAATTTAACTCCTTAACCATGTTTGGGCACAGTACCTTGTCTGAGGTTGTTTTCTATCCCAAATGTATAATGTCAGGGTGTGCCAGGGAGAGATGTGGGCAATGACGGCAGTGGGCCTAGGAAAAGAAAATACGAGAGGCCCCTCCAGCCAATCTGATCAGCACCTACACTACCATCTGCACCCTCCACTCCAAAACCTCACTCGGTCACCAGTGACTGACTACAGGCAAGTGGCCTTCTTCAAACAGATTTTGACAAAATTACCATTTCAGAGTCTCTGTGCATCAGCATGATTCAGTGCTGCTTTCCTTAACTTCTTTTAGGGGCATAAAATTTGGAAAATGTTAATAATTGCTATCTTAAGCATTCTCCACGTAGAAGGCACAGGGCTAAGCATTCTCTATTTTGTTATCTTATTTAATCCTCACAGAAACCCTATGAATTAAATACTATTATTAGCTTCTTCATACAGATTGGGGAGAAACATTACAGTGATTAAATAATGTGCCCAAGGCCTCACAGCTAACCAATAAAGAGTCCTAAACTTGAATTCAATATTATCTCAAACCGAATGGTACTGCACAGATTCCTCAGTGCAAGGAAGCAAGGAGATACCTGCACAGACCAGCTGAGCCAGCCTGCTACTTATAGAGAAGTAAAATAAAACATCATTAAAAGGTGGGGGCACCATCAGTTGAGTGTCTGACTCTTGATTTTGGCTCAGGTCATGATCTTAGGGTTGTGAGATCAAGCCCCACATGAGGTTCCATGCTCAGCATGGAGTCTGCTTGAGATTCTCTCCCTCTGCGCATGCTCTTTCTCTATCAAAATAAAAATAAAAATAAAAATAAAAATAAAAATAAAATAAAATAAATATAATCATCCCATTATAGACAGAAAGAAAAGGAGGACCACAGATTAGTGTTTTGCCCTAAATCTCACAAGAAGTGAGCAAAGGAGCAAGTACTAGAACCAGGATGCCTACCTGCAAGAAAATGATCCAGAAAGAACAGCCAATCTGCAGTCAGGTATTAAAAACAAACACAAAACAAAACTTTTTGTTTTGAACTACTTTTAAACTTACTAAAAAGTTACAAAACTAAAACACAGTTTCCGTATATCCTCTAGGCAACTTTCCCCAATGTTAACGTCCTATATAATTATAGAACAACCATCAGAACCAGGAAATTAACACTGTAAAACACCATTAACTAAACTCAAGGCTTTACTAAAATGTCATCAGTTTTCCACTCCTGTTTTTTTTCCTGTTCCAGAATTCTATCAAGACCCCATGTTACAGTTAGTCATTATTTCATTTTAGCTCCTAAAGAGTGTAACAGTTCTTTAGTCTTTGTCTTTCATGACTTTGACACCTATGAAGATTAGTGGGCAATTATTTTGCGGAAAGTACTCAGGTTCATGTTTGTCTAGTGTTTTCATATGATCAGACTGAGGGAAATCCATCTGGGGCTTGAATGTCACTTAAATGATATTATGTCCTCCTCAGTGCATCTTATCATCGGGTTTATGCTATCTGTGTGTCTTACTGCTGGTGACAGAATGCTACCCTTGATCACTTTGAGGAGGTGGTTTCTGCTGGGGTGCTCCACGATAAAGCTGCTCTCCCTCTTACCCCTGTAATTGGCAAGTATCTTGGGAACTATAGCTCTGGGACTCTTTCTATCCTTTTTCTCTCCAATCTTTCACTGACTGATTTTAGCATTCATTAGTAACACATGTATGCAGCAAGCATCCCTTTGCTGTTTGCTTACCATTCAATTTCAATTTCTTCCCTTCCATTTGTATTAATGTGAACTCCATGGTAAGGAAGGACTGCCCATTCAGTCCCATCTATCTATACAATCAAATATCTTTTCTATCCTCATGAACTCATGGATATTTATTTTATCCTATAGATTCTAATCCAACACTATCATCTTCTATTTTGTTGCTCAAAGTGTTCAGCTTTGTCCATAAGAAGCCTTTGTGGGTTTGCTGCTAGATATCTTGCATCGCAGTGCTCAATGTTCTTTTCAGTAATTGAAGCAGCTGCCTAAAACAGAAATAGGAATTATTTCTTGGTTCCTCTTTTTCTCTCATTCCTTACACTCTCTTCTTCATCCTGTTTCCAAAATCTGACAGTCTCAGCTACAAAATGTCTTAAATTTCTCCTCATGGCTTCTACCTGGTTTGGGATCCTTCACTTGTCCTTTAAACCACTATGACATTTTGCTCTTATTCTTTCCAGTCCCCTTCTCCCTGCCCTCCCCCCAAATAAATCCTTTTCCACTTGGCAGATAAAATGATATTCTGATAATGTTTAGATCAGATCATTCCCTACAAAGGCTCCTTCTTGCTTAAGCTAAGGAGCAGCAATTCTTAGCCTGACTTGCAAGACCATCATGATTTGACCATAGTCAACTTCTTCATTCCCATCTATGTCCTCCATCTGGTTTGTGATCCCACCTCTGAGTTCCTCACCTTTCCTACAATAGGGCATACCATTTTATCTTTCTGTGCTGGTTGCACATACTATTGATTTTGCTTAGAATGGCCTTAATCTTGAAAACCAATAATAAAGGGCTTTACTCTCATTAGTGCTTTCTCTATTAATCTTGCAGATGTCTTAATACTCCAACTCAAGAAAAGTCGGAGAAGTTGCTGAGAAAGGGGAATCCTCCCTACACTGATGGTGGGAATGCAAGTTGGTACAGCTACTTTGGAAAACAATGTGGAGGTTCCTCAAAAAGTTAACAGAGCAACCCTAAGACTCAGCAATTGCACCACTGGGTATTTACCCCAAAGATACAGATGTAGTGAAAAGAAGGGGCACATGCACTCCAATGGTCATAGAAGCAATGTCCACAGCAGCCAAACTGTGGAAGGAGCCAAGATGCCCTTCAACAGACAAATGGATAAAGAAGATATGGTCTATATATACAATGGAATATTACTCAGCCATCAGAAAGCACGAATACTCAACATCTGCATCAATATGGATAGAACTAGAGGAGATTATGCAAAGTGAAATAAGTCAAACAGAGAAAGTCAATTATCATATAGTTTCACTTATTTGTGGAACATAAGGAATAGCATGGAGGACATCAGGAGAAGGAAGGGAAAAACAAAGGGGGCGATATCAGAGGGCGAGATAAACCATGAGAGACTATGAACTCTGGGAAACAAACTGAGGATTTCAGAGGGGAGGGAGGCAGGGGGATGGGTGAGCCCAGTAATAGGTATAAAGGAGGGCATGTATTACAGGGAGCACTGGTGTTATATGCAAACAATGAATCATGGAACACTACATCAAAACCTAATGATGTACTACTGTATGGTGATGAACATAATGTAACTTAAAAAAAAAAATACCCTAGCTCAGAGCTGGTTTGCAATTTAATGGAACCAATGCCAGAATTCCTCACTCAACAGACATTCATTTATCCAAAGGACCCTCAACTATTTTCACAACTTCTTGAACATCTAATTTACATCTTCTGAAGGAGTGAGACAGGGGTTTGTAGAATATTTTTAAATATTCTAGGTGAGTTTCCATCTTGTGACAGAGCAAGCAGAATTGTGAACTGTGATGGAGATTAAATCTTTTGTGAGTTGATTCCTTCTCCTTTTATGGAATGACACCATCACCACTCTCATTATCGCCTTATCATCACCATTGTTGCCTTACTTACTACCACTACCAACACCAAGCTCAATGTGCTACTGTGATCACCATCACTAATAAAATCTGCACTAATATCTGCTGCCCTCATCAAACCCAACAACAAAACTAAGCAACCAGTATCTCACCCCCACCATCACCATTAACCACTGTACCACTAAACCAGCAAGAATGAGCCTTTCCTGATTATCAAGAACATCCAAACATCCCCTATGTGCTAACTCATTTAGCATACATATACATATATATGTATCATACATATGTAGATCTTAAACACACACACACACATATTTACAAGTTGTTCTATGTATGAAGAAACCTCGACATGAAGAAATTAAGTAATTTGTTATTGGTTAAAAAAAGAAAGAAAGAAAGAAAAAATTACTGGTAAGTCCCAGAAAGGACATAAATGTGGCATACAAGTACTGAGTGAATTTAAATTCAACTCTCATATTATACGAGTGGCAAGTGGGAGAAAACTGAAGACAAGAGGCTGAGAATGGCCCGAATCTTGTCGTTACTCTTCTTTTTTGTTTCTTTTTTTGTTTTGTTTTGTTTTTTGAGGTTTGTTTTTGTTTTTGTTTTTTTGGTTTTTTGTCGTTACTATTGAACTATCTTCACTGTAATACACAGACCTATTTCCCCCTCTGGACTGCAGTATTATCTTTAGATTTTTCTTATTGCAGAGTTTTTTGGGTTGTTTTGTTTTGTTTTGCTTCTTTAGAATCTGATACAGGATGTATTCACCAAACAGACCAAAAGAAAATGAGCACAGAGTCCCAGAAAAGGATTTAAAGGTAGTAAAAAGAGAAGTAAACCCCAAAACTAAACTTGACAACAAATGAATTTTTTTTATTTTTACTCACTTGAATCCATCCCATTAACACTGTGAGAATTTAAAGTACTGTCTCAGAATGAACATGGAGGTATCACTTAGTACGCCAGACTATAGCTCAGCAGCCAAAAAAGAATTCTGAGCCCATGACTAGGGAGAAAGGGTAAAGTCTTCCAATATGACTGATAAGACAGAGAAGTAATGAAGCAGAGAAATGAAAGATGGTTACACTAGAGGGCAGAGGTAGATTTGGAGAGTCACTTTAATCTCGGTGGTGAGAAAAGGTTTGGGCTTGAATGACATGGATTAGCTGTGTATTTGAGGGATGGAATGATTTGTAGCTTCTGATGGTTTTCTTCCTCAGGTGAGGCACAGCCAGGTATGTGGGAGAAGGGGACAAAGCTGCCACAAATTGAAGTGAGTTCATAACTAGGGCTTCTGGGAATTAAATAGGGAGTGCGGGTTGGCCACAGATCCTTGGCCACAGATCCACAGATCCTCAGTTAGGTTTCTGAGACATTCTGCTGAGCAGGTTATGAAATTATGACAACACCCCACCCCTCCTCCTTTTGTAAATTCCGGGCCATCCATACATTCCCCCACCCCACCCCTCTTTGCACTTACTCTTTCTGATGTGCCTGTTCTTCTGGACCCTGAAGTCCCAATTGAGGCTAAAGTTAAGACTGAATTGCCTACTCTAGATTAACCATAAACACTTGGTATGTAGTGCTCCTTCATTTCTAAACCTGTTAGAGTATTAATAAATACAGACGATAGTAGAAAATACAGCAAAAGTACAGACAGAAGGCTCGTACCTGATTCTAAAACATACATGGAATGAAGGAAACACAAATCTACACACAATGTCTCATAATGATTTTGAGTCTTATTCACTGTTACAGTTATTAATAGCTCAATCAGTTGTGCTTATAGTTTTCCTGTCTGTGTCTCTCCATCTAACATCAACATTTTCTTCCAGCAAACTTTACTCATTCCTCATCTTGCTATCACCCACCAAAACCCTGCCTTAGTATTCTGGCCATAGTAAAACTCTGTACTGAATCTGTCACTAGTCAATGAATATTTCTGTGACTCTATTATACTACCAGTACAGGGAGGGAGGAAGGAAGAACGGCAAGGAGGGAGGGAGGGAGGGAGGGGAGAACTCAAGCCAGCCAGCCATAGTTTGCTGTTTTCAGTGAGTTTATCTTAGGAAGAAAACATCAAATAATAATGAACAACTACAAAAATTCAAAGTATTCCAAGCACTGTGAAATAGAAGCACAGACAAATTTTTACTTGGAAATCTAACCTGGTTGGGAGAGCACAATATCTTTTTCTGTAGTCACATTAAGATGAGAGATGAAGATGATAGATTTCATCCATACAAAAAGATAAAAATGCATTCTAGGAAGAGGTAAAAAGCAATGTAAGCCCAATAAATGAAAGAGAAAATTGGAACTTTAGCTGTGGTTGTAGAACTCCTGATAGTTAGGGTTAGGGAGAATGGTAAACATTGCAGGAGGGTAAGGGAGATGGTTAAGTGTTGTAGGACAGCTGGGCAAGGCGTAGGACACATAGGACATACAGGCAGGTAAAGAATGTTAGACTCCAGTCTGGTGTTGTAGCTGTTTTTAGGGCTTCTGTGCTTAGTACATCCTTCACATAATAGGTTCTTAATAAATGCAAAGTTAGATGAGCTGTGAGAGGCATTAGCTGACCGAGAAGAATCCACTGAGGTGCTGTACTTTGTCCACTCCTCACAAAGATTCGTCTGCTGTAACAAAGGTCTTACAGGGAATAGGAATATAACTGAACCTCAGTTCTCTCATCTGTTAAATGAGGCAATATGACAACCCCAAGAGGTATTGCATGAAAAGCACCTGATTCTTAGTAGGAACTGAGAAGAAGTCATAATTTTTGTCTACTCCCGTGCTTTTAGATTTAGAAAATCACTGACTTTTTCATCCAATATTGAGTATTGCAAATTTTAAGATAAGATAATCACACCAGAAGATTCCCCCAGCAGACTGTCAAAGTTAAATAACAATATCACTAATAATTATAGACATTATCATATAATTATATATACTTTACATATTTTATATATCGTTTATTTACATACACAATGGAGGAGAGTAGAAGGAAGTGAAGGGGCCTTCAGTAAAAGCCCAGCGGAACATAAGGTCTTGTCATTTGTATGTAGAAAAAGAGCGACTTGGAACCCAATAATGCTTCAGACTGAATTCCAACACTAAATGCTCTAACCCTAACGGCCTCTTCCAGTTGAAGTATTTTGTCTCCATTAGGTCTGTAAACTGGGATTTCATTGTATCCAATCCCTTAGCAAATCATTCTGATTTTATCCTCTGAATCCCTCTCACCCCGTTTGTTCTCCATCTGTTCGCTGTTGTCACGATCCAGGGCCTCATGACCTTTCCCTAGTCTCTCCACTTTGTGTTTTTCCTCTCAATCTATTGTTCTACTTTGCCTGGTGAATCTTTCCATATCCCATTCTGGTCTTTACCAAAATTAGTCTGTATTATAGAGGAGGTTATAAAGCCTCCCAGGCCTGAAATCCCAGACCCTTCGCAATTGTTTATGTTTTGCCCTGCTAACTCTTCTTTCCTTTCCCTAAACTTAAGCCAAAATAATAGGCACACAGATCAAGAGAACAAAATAGAAAACTCAGAAATGAACCTAAACTTTAGCCAAATTATTGCCTTTGTTTCTTGTATCTGTTCTTTTGATCAAAACAGCTCCCTCTGCCTGGATTTCTCCCAGACCCCTGCCTCAAACTCAGCTCCTCTACATCCCCAG
The DNA here is from genome assembly GCA_004023965.1 of Spilogale gracilis. Lineage (NCBI taxonomy): Eukaryota > Metazoa > Chordata > Mammalia > Carnivora > Mephitidae > Spilogale > Spilogale gracilis. The sequence continues at coordinate 27,451 of PITA01007568.1, read as the reverse complement.
CTCAAATGTCTCTTCTTCCATAGAGACTCCAAGGATTATCCAATCTTACTCCCAAATACCCCCCTCAACTTTCCAGCTGGAAATATCCTCCAAAGTCTTTTTCTTTCTCATACACAGTGTTATTCACTTATTTAAAAAATTCATCTGTGGCAATTTCTGATTTCTGATTTTACACTATGATCCCCTACAGGACAAGAGCTACATCTCATTCCTCACATTATCCTCAGTGCCTCGCCCAGTGCCTTGACACACAAAAGCTCAGTATCTCTTGTGGGAATGAATTGGTTATTCTGAGTCCTTTCTGTAAATTGCAGTACAGAGAAAGTCTATGAAGAGAGCCGAAGCTAGTTCTGACAGATACGAGAATAATCCCCAAATAATGGTAATTCATAACATAACTTAGACAGAGAAATGAGAAACCCAGAGAGGGTTTTCTCCCTCAATGTTTATCTTTGGAGGCCTCATGTGCATTATGGCTATGAGAGTCTTGGTCTTGCTCAAAATTGTTTCGTTTTTCTTCTTTTTCCTGGCCCTCCCCCACCTCACTTTCTTTTTACAATGTTCTTAAAAAGTTGAGAATGGTTTATCTTAGCATTTGTAAGTTTATTTGTGGATGCAATTGCGAAGCTCATCATGTCAGTTTTATGAGAAGTCTGAGTCCATTGTCCTTAGAAAACGAAAATGATTAACATTGATTTGTTTTGTTACCCAATTGTTTAAATTATAATAACTCCCCATCAGGGTTTTTTAAGTACAGCTGTGTTTATGGATTAAGATCTACTGACTCAAATATTTACAGTGTTCCAAAAATTACGAGAACATACAATGTCAGGAATTTTCCATAGGCTGCTTTCCCTTGAGTTGGAGTGCATTTCTGTTCAACTTGGAGAGAAGACTTTAGACAATTTCAAAGGCCATCAACAGGTCTTTGTAATTACATCCCCAGACAGGCACCAAATGGAATAGCTCCGGAGAAGGGAAACATTGGCCACCATGGCCACATTCACAGTCATCCACACTGGTATTAAAAGAGCAGGCACAAAGTGCTTGAGCCCCTAAGACTATGAAGGACAGACCCTACTGGCCTATTGCTTTCACTTAATTCTATATTACTTTAAGATTCATCTGCCTTAATATGTTTAAAATTCAACTGGCCTAGAGGGGGAACAGAGCTCCATCATTTCTAGTTCTATGACCTGAGTCAAAGTACTTCATCTTTCTGCACCTTCTGTCCTTACCTGTAGAATAGGGTACTTGTGGAAACACGAAGAGAGATAGGCTTCTTTATGGCTGGGACTGTGCCTCATTTGGCCTTGTATGCTGTGTCGCAGTACAAAGTCTATGATAAGACCTATAAAGGGGTTTGTTGAAGAAGCTGAGAGAAGGAAGGAGAGAGGAAAATGCAAAGGAAAAAAGGAGAGGGAAGAGAAAATGAAGAAAACAATTTACAAGTCTGGGATAAGCGCCAACTTTTCCTAATCCATAGGATAGTTTATAGATTGAGAGAGGGAGAAAACAAACACACACATACACACATTATATTGAATGGTGAAATCACAAAAATAATCTACCAAGATGTTTATTGTACTTAGTTTAAATACCAATTTCACTTCTATTATCTAATTTGATCCTGCAAAGTCCTTTGAACTAGGCTGGACAGGGATAAATACCCCCACTCAATGAGGGGTTAACTGATACTCAAATTATTCATCCAAGGTTATATGGGCAAACTGTGGATTGGCACTATGGCTCCTATTTCCCAGCTTGAAATGCAGAGCTCTAGGTAATACACTATGCGACTTAGACGCACTATGGAAACTCAGGGGAGAAAGAAACCACATAAATTTAAAATAAAATAATGAGAAAGAAAACATGATGAATTACATATTAGATGCATCAGTTATCAAAGTGTTGCTGGTCTAGAAAGGGAATTAAATTCATATAAAAATTTCCAAAGAAACTGGAAGAACACATTACTTCTCCTAAAACACTAGACAGATGCTAACTAGTACTGTTTGTAGCATTTGATAAGGGTAGACAGGAAGCCATTTGAGGTCAGACATGCCTGCTCTTTGGTACCAGCTCAGCTATTTATCCATTCTGTGACCCTGAATTATGTGTACTTTGAGTCTCAGTTTTTCAGTCTGTAAGTGGAATTAATAATACCTGCTTCATAGAGCAGTTATGAAGCTGAAATACAATAATCTATGGAAAACATAATGCATGTTAATAATAATGTCATTATTACAGAAGGGCGAAACATTATTTTGAAAACCTCCTTGCATTTCTGGGGTGAAGATAGATTCTGTTCTGCCTTACTATTGTTCTAGTTGAGAACTGTGCCTTGTCCTGGCATTCTCGTCTTAGGTTTATAAGGACAAACATAGTCCCTGACAATCACCTGACAAGAGATATAGTCCTGAAGAACACTGAAATGTGGATAATCCCCTTGGGAACATTCTGTTCTTGGCAGCAAAAAAGGCTTACAGAGTGGCAGTAGAGGCTTGTTAAACCCTGCTTGTACCAAGTGCCTCATCTTTCTGGAGACACTCTCACCCAGGAGTTCCAGCCAACATCCTAGTCCTTTTCTGGCTGCCTTTCGTATCAGCCTGTGTCTACTTCTGACTTCTTTATGAAAGTGAAACCCACCTGCAAAAATTTAATTCATCCTTCCATTGTGTTAATCATTCACTTATCCAAACCATCTTGACTACTTCCACATGCCTGGTTCCGTGCTGATTTTGTACATCAATGATGAATTTAAGGCAAGGGTCACTGAATCCTCATCCTAACAGCCAAGGCCCTAAAGAAAACCTGGTTGAAGGAAAGGTTGAGACTGAGCGAAAGAGATATGAATATGAATTCTAATAATTATTTCTATGGGCCTTAATTTCCTCATGTGGTAGAAAGAGGTGATCTCTTAAGAGTTCCTGGAAGAACGAGAGGTAAGTGTGTTTAATGCACCCAGCAGATAATAAATATTCATCACATGTCTCTTTTTCCTTGATATAACTTTTCAGAGGAAAAGAGAAGTGGTTGTATTAAAGGAGGTGATAAAAAGTCTAAAGAGCTGGCTAAGATATTAATCTCTCATTTGGCATGTGCACATTTTTGAATGAATGATTGAAAGAGTGAAAGTCTCCAAGGCTCTTATTGTGTCGTCTTTGTCTTCTTCAGCATTCTACAAAAACACTGAATAAATGTTGAATTGTAGAGAATTCATGTATCTTGACAACCAAGGAATTACAATATTTTAGATAGATAAGGTCTCACAGAAATGGTTCAGTATATCTCCATTTTTTTCAGGCAGGATTAACATGTCATACCTAGGAAGGATAATTTAGGAGAGGTTAATGAAGAGATTATTTACAATGAAGAGTCAATTCACAAAGGCATGATCAGAGTCAGAGGAACTGAAAGGAACTGATATACCACCACAAGGCTGGCCATAGCACCCTTAGGCCTGAGAGGGTGAGAAGAGGGAACAGTGTTACTAGAGTCTTGAGAAAGCAGACTATGGTTTTAGGAGATAACCTCTGACAGGGGCTGTGGTCTTCAGATGAAGAACTAGCCCTGTTCACATGTGGCCTGACAGGGAGAAGAAGAATGAAAATCCCAGTCTCCACCATCTCCCTTTTTTCAGCCTCTTTCACTGCCTTCCATTGCCACTACCCAACCGATCATCAGTGAGCAAGGGACCTCATTGATACAGCACACAGAGGTCAGTCTGTTAGGTCAGAGAGCAGAAGGGAAAAGGGAAATGATGGTGGTACACACAAAGAATAGTCAACAGACACATTATAACTGACAGAAAATTGAAGCTTGGGTAAGAATGGTGACTTGCCCACATGAAGGCTCATTTGCACAGCTGAGATGACAACTATGCTTCTCCAGAGCAGTTACTTTGTGGCAGACACTCTCCACATGTTTTTGCTTGTATTAATTAACTGACTGAATTCTTACATCAATCTATGAAGTACCACTCATAGCCCCCAAGTGAAACTGAAATATTCCACATTAAGTTGTTCTTGATCCAGTTACATAAAATACCAAGAGCTCATGAAATGCTGATAGAGGAGGAAAAACTGGAGTAGAGAATTAAATCTGAAATTCTAAACCTCTTCATCTGCTAGAGGCTGGGCATTAGTCACCTAATGGAGCTGTAGTAGACAGAAGAAGGGTTCCCTAATGATGTCTGTGTCCTAAACCCTGGATCATGTGACTGTGTTACATTACATGGCAAAAGAGACAGTTATAATTACAGGAAGATTATCCCAGTTTATCCAGATGTCTTTTTAATGACATGAGTCCTTAAAAGCTGAGAACTTTCTCTAGCTAGAAGCAGAAAACTTGTGGCAGAAGGGTAAGTCAAAGAGATTTCAAACACAAGAACTACCCCAAAACAGTTACTTGATCAATGGTCCAGCCATATACAAGGGCTAGAAAGAGGCCTCTAGGAACTAAAAGTGCCAGATCCCTGAAATTCCTCCTTACAGCCTCCTGATAATGGCCCAAAGCAGCCAGCACCTTGATTTCAGCCTCCTGAAACCTGGAACAGAGAAACAGCTGAGTCTACACAGATGTCTGACCTAGAGAACCATGAGATAATAATTGTGTGTTGTTTTAATCTATGTTTATGGTAGTCTTTCATGGCAGCAATATAAAAACTAATATGGGGTACACATAACTTGGATTGGATCCCCAGGAGCTCTGAGTTCTGTGGACCCATTCTTTTTCAAGCTCCTCACTGTACAGGATTCTATGCTACCATATTCCTATTAAATATTGCTTGGACCCATCAGAGTAGCCCAAATTTAAAGAAAAAATTGACAACACTACTTTCATACAGTGTCTATGGGAATATAAAATGGTACAACTGGGGCACCTGTGTGGGTCAGTCAGTTAAGCATCTGACTCTTGGTTTTAGCTCAAGTCATGATCTCAGGATCCTGGGATCGAGCCCTGAGTCAGGCTCCATGCTCAGTGGGGAGTCTGCTAAAGATTCAATCTCTCCCTCTCCCTCTGCCCCCCCAAATAAATAATCTTTAAAAAAATTTTAAAGAGTACAACCACTCTGGAAATATTTGTGGTAATTTCTTACAGAATTAAACGTAAGTATATACTGTGAACCAGTAATCGTACTCTTTAGCATTGACCCAAGAGAAATTAAAACACATGTCCACACAACAACTCTTACAAGAATATTACAGAAGTTTTATTCAAAATAGCTAAAAATTGGGAGCAGGCCAGGTTTACATTAACAGAAGACTGGGAGAATAAACGGTGACAAGTTCATATTATAGAATACTATATGAAAAGTCCAGGATAGGCAAATCCATAGAAATGAAGCAAAACAGAATAGTGGTTGCCAGAAGGTAGGGAAGAAGGGAAAGGGAATGAGAAGTGACTTGCTAAAGCACACAGGTTTTCTTTGGTAGTATTAAAATGTTCTAGAATTAGATGGTGGTGATGGGTACATACCTTGTGAGTATAGTAAAACACACTGATTTACACAATTTAAAGAAGTGAATTTATAGTATATCAATTATAATCTCTATTTTAAAAAACAGCAAAAAAGAACAGACTATAGAAACATAAAACAACATGGATAAATCTCAAATATTTACACAGCACGAAAGCAGCTATACACAAAAGAGTAAATACTCTATAATTCTGCTGATAGGAAAGTCTGGAAAAGGCAAAATTAAACTATGGTGGAAATAATTCAGAAAAGTGGTGGTTTCTAGGATGATAGGGGTGGAGACTGACTGTGGAGTGCCATAAGAAAACTTTCTGGTGTCATGGTAATGGTTTATATCTTGATAGGAGTTTGCCTTTGTCAAACCACACCAAATGGCCCACTTAAGATCTGTACATCCATTGCACATGAATTTCACCCCATAAACAAACAAATACTAAACTCCAATAAATGGTATAGAGGCTAATGATTCAGAGAACATATTGATGTTTGCAACTTAATTTAAAATGCATAGAAAATAACCCCACTATGTTATCGATTAAATAGAGGGATGATGAATGGATGGATATGATATAAAGCAAGTGTACTAAGATGTTATTTTAGAATATAGAACACAGGCATATGGTATTTACTATAAAGGTTCTATGACATTCTTTTGTGTTTGAAATGTTCAAGGTAAAATGTTAGAAAACAATACTGCTTTGTCTCTACTTGAATGTCTATAATGGTGGGGTACTCATCTCATAAGATAGTTTATATTACTGCTTATTAGGTATCCAGATTTTGCTCTATTTCCAGCCAATGGTCTTTGTTTCATCTTCTGGGCCCACAGAGAAAGTCTAATCCCCAAGTCCCTCAGCGGCTCTCTGAAGTAGAGTAGGAATATGGGTTAGAGAATGTGCAAGAGCTGGTTCTGCCCCTTGGACCTCACTACTGTAAGGTGGTTTTTCTATCAGCACCATAGACAACACTTGGGAACTTGCTAAAAATGCAGAACCTAGGGGCACCTGGGTAGCTCAGTCAGTTAAGCATCTGACTCTTGATTTTAGCTCAGATCATGATCTCAGGGTCATGAGACTGAGCCCTCCACCTCTCTCTCTCAAAAAAACAAAACAAAACACAACACACACACAACAAAAAACAAACAAACAAACAAACAAACAAACAAACCCAGAATCTCAGGCCTCATCCCAGATCTACTGACTCAGAATCTGCAATTGAACAGGATCCTCAGGCATATGAATACAAGTCAAAGTTTAAGGACTTAGGACACTCAGGCAAAAATATAAATGGGGCTTGCTCCAGGGTAGTAGCATTAAGAGTGAATTCAAGAGAACCAAGATATATTTAGGACAGATAAGTTATGAAACTAAATTAATTGAGTAGGACTAATGAAGAACAAAGGGAATCAAAGATGGTCCAGAAGTTTATAGTGTGACTGACTGGGTATGTAAAGAGAATCTGAACCTGAAGTATACACAAGTCTGCTGCTTTTGCAGACATGAATACAATGCCAGACACAGGAGTATGGCAGTCCTTAGCTGCTATGCCTTTTGTGGTTTACTTTTGGTATCTCCAAATATAAAACGTATTTCTCCCAGTCCGGTGCTTTTATGAGCAAAACTCTTGGGACCCGCTCTGCCATGGATTTGGCCTTGTTTTGCTCATCCAGTGCTTTCTGAATGAATAATGTGGCTTCCTTTCCATATCCTGCCTCCCCCTTCCAATTACATAAGCACAACCACCAGTGTTTTAAGCATTATTTTGTTGTTGTTGTTTTTTTTAAGGTATAGATCAATTCATCAATATTTCTAAATGAGGCTTTTATATGAGAGAATGTCTGCTCAGGGACTAGGGTTCTGCTTTCTTAATACTGATGATCTTGGTTACCAGGACTTCCTGGAGGGTCTTTTGTTTCGATGTTGTTCTAATGAACACATACCACTATTTTCCAACTCAGAGCAAACGTCCAGTAACATGTCCCGTCCTCACCCTTCATAAGCCCTTCACCAATTCTGCAACTTCTATTAACTCTAATGGTTCTTGCTGGTGGTCAATGTTCCCTCTGAGCATGCTGGGAGCTCAACTAATTGGGTCTACTTCACTGTGACCTGAAATAGCACTGGGGAGAGCAGTGACCTAGGGCTGACACCTGGTTATCTCATCCTTCAAGAGTCAGCTCAAATAGCTCAAATAATATATGCGTAACAAAGCCCTAACTTCCCTACCTACCTCTAAATGTGGCTCAGGCAGTGGAATTTCCTGGATTATATATACACACTTCTAGTCTAATTGTAGAGGGAAAAATATATACGTTAACCTAACGGCTGGCACAGTAATTTCTCCTGGAGTGGGAAATGTTTTCTCTATCAAAGTACCTGATTAACATCTTGAGGTGGGAAGTGAGACCTCAGAAGCATGGTTAGAGAGAGTCAGGAAATACAAGTGATACATAATTGTTCAGTATTGAAAAGTCAGTGAACTTAAGGAATAGAAGAGAGGGGGAGAAGAAATGGGGAATGTGGTAAGAGACTGGAGACTGAATCCTGAGCACATATGAAGCTTGTACTCGGGTCACCTGAATACCAGTAACTGATGACACTGCCTCTCCCTGGACAAGAAAGGCCATGAGGAGTCTTTATGGAAATGGCACCATGAACACACACACACACACATGTGTAAGTGCAATAGCCCACTTACCCAAAGGTAACTGTTTCTAACAAAGCCCATATGACCTAGGGATAGACAGTGAAAGGCTTCTGACAAAACTGACATAAAAATTATATAGCAGTGCCTGGGTGGCTCAGTTGGTTAAGCATCTGACTCTTGGTTTCATCTTAGGGCATGACCTCATGGGTTGTGAGATTGAGTCTGAAGATTCTCTCCCTTTGCCCCTCACCCCATAAACTAACAACTAACTCTCTCTGTCTTTCCCAAATACACAAACCATATATATATATATGGCAACCCCCAATAATAATGAGTCTCTATTACTGATAGAGCTTGTGCAAGGTATCAGGAACTTTGCAAAGAGTTTCTCTTCATACATTATGTCTCACAATATTTAAAAAATTTGCATGCATTCTTCTGATATTGTTGATATGGAAACAGAATCTTGGAAGGCAAAATAGATACTAAGCTCTTTGAGTAAGAGTATGATAGAGCTTGGACTAGAACTCTGATTCTGAAAATCCTATTCCTCACCAAATATTCTTAACAGAACACATATTCCTATGGATAAATAAAAGTGCCTACTAAACCAAGTCTTTGTATTTTAACCATAAAATAGCCCCTTGGGTTCCAGAGTAGAGCTTATTTTCTCTTACATTATATAATAATTTAGTGATGTGTAGCTATCTATTGATTTATTAAAACATTCCAAGCTAAAAAGTTAATGAGGAATAGTGGTGAGGGAATCCGAAAAGCAGATTCACTGACAACCTCAATTAGTGTTGTGAAACTGGGCACCAATGTTTGAGGCCAAAAAGAAAAGAAACAACAACAACAACAACAAAAAACCACAACCCAAACAGACACACTTGGTGTAAGAAAACTGAACTCTCAGTCAAGCAGTTGGAGTCATCACTACACTCTGGTACACAATATTGCTGGAAGGGTGTGAAAAAGAAATCATGTTGCTATATTTCCCATTTTGAAGTAACAAAAAATAATAAAATATATTTCTGGGGATAGTTATCCAACACAAATGGCTAAAATAACTGTGTGATGAAAGAGCTCTACTATGGAAAGAGACTTAAGTGTTCACACTACTATGCACATATTAGTATTCTGACCTGGGTCTTCACATCCTGTGTCATTTTGCTCCTCTCTACATATTATACTACTTGTATCTATATAGTCCCTGAGAATAGGAAACTAATGACACATCTAACATGCTTGGCCCATAGACTATGTTCAACACAACTATATTAAATTACATCAAAAGACAGCTCTGCTGCCCAAATGGAAAAACTATGGCATTTGAAAGAGTTTTCCGATGTGAAGTAGGTTTGTCTGAAAATGCTACATGCATGGAGTATCAGGAGGAGAAAACAGGATGGGGCTTTCCCCCTTCTGTGTTATCTATCTCCACTTTGTGGAGAGAGCCATAATGTGTCAGATACACTAGCTCTCGTTCTTCATATCCCAGCCAACATTGCCCAGGAGACAGAAATAGCATTCATCGAAAGCCGCAATTACCTCATTTCACTGGCCCGTTTATGCAATATGTGCCTTGCCTCAGTGACTGCCTGGGGCCAAAAGTCCAGCAAACAGAGCTGCTGCTTGTCCAAGAAATGGTCCTGCAAACAGGAGAGGACGGCATGTTCCCTGAGCAGATTGGGACTGTTGGCTGTTTTGTGGGTGTTTTTGTTTTTCAGGCCAAAAACAGTGTCTGAAAACTCCTGGGGATTTCCCAAGCCCCATTCGTCAGGCGGCCAGGCTTCCTCTGACATCATCTCTGAGTGATGGGGTGCAGAGAGGGAGTCACACACAAGGCAGTCCCAAGACAGCTTTAGCACGATTGCGGGAAATTAGAGAGCTAGTGCCAGAGTGGTCAGGAAAACAAGGAGAACTTCCTGAAACAGTGCTTGGCGGACAGTGGACATTCAAAAAGTAGTTCTTGAATGAAACACTAAGGGAGTAAATGACTTGACCTCCAAATTATATATCTAATATATTGCAGAGTTGAGATTTCAAGAAGGGTGACCAACTGTCCTTGTTTGCCTAAGGCTAAGGGGTTTCTGTGAATATGTGACTTTGGGTACTAAAATCAGGAAAGCCTTATGAAAACTCAAAGGAGTTTATCACCTTAGTTTCAATCCATGTATGTTTGACTCCAAAGCTCATGCCTTTAAACATAAAAATCTATCCTTGTGGAGATTTGAGTTTAATAGCAGAATTAAAACAATGGAAGAGAAACTGATCATATAAGTTGAAAGTGGGCCTACTTGCTTGGGAGGAGTTAACACTTAGTCAAACACCATTTACCAATTACCATCACTCCTTTCTAAATACACTCTAGTTTTTTTCAGGAAATCCTTTTATTAAACATGTGCTTCAGTAAGCCAGTCACAGAAACTGTATTCCCCTTACCAGTGAATGGTTTAGAAACAAGTATGTGACATCATTTTGGCCAATGGAACATAAGAAGTCTGATGGTCAGATTCCTGGAACACTTTCCTTGTTCTTCAAAAGAAACCAACATCAACAAAGGCTCTTTTCACCCACTGGGCATAGTTAGTTTGCAAGTGACACTTAGAACTGTGGTGGCTGCTTTAGATTCCACCCAGGGAACTAAAGCTAGCCTGGAGGATGGGAAAAGTGAAAAGGACCTGAGTCTTTCATGATACTGTTGAGCTATTAAATTGACCCTATATGCCATCTTACTTCATGGCTTCTGAGATAATACATTGTCTTTATTATTGAAGCTATTTGAGACAGGTGTGCTGTTACACACTCAATAATATCCCAGTGGATTCAATATCCAAATGTGATATGCCATCAGAAGAGAGATGCTCACCATACAATGGTGCCAGGGAAGGCTTCATGAAGAATCTAACACTTGCACTGTGCTGAAGAAGAAGGATGTGCTTTCAATAGGCAAAACCAGTCAAAGCAAATAGCACTATTAAAATTTCAGAAAACACGTAGTTCTGGGTAGAAATAAAGAAAAGCAAGGAGTCTCATTTGGCTAAAGCCTGGGCTTATGGAAATGATTAACAGAACAGAAAGCAGGAAATGTACTCAGGAAGTAGAGCATGGAAGACTTTAAATTCCAAGCTAAGTAAACTGGATTCCCCCATAGATGATGGAGAGTCACAGAGATAGATAGCTAGAATATCACTGCACTCCTTCCCCAAATTACTGCTGACCATTGTAATTTCTCCTTCACTCAGATTCACTTAAAATTTAGAGCCACAATTCTCAATGTCAGAAGCATGTTATAATCACCTGAAAGTGACTATAATCACCCCTCTCTCTCTATATATATATATATGGTATGTATACATGGGATGTGAACATGGTATATTACTCTGGAGAAATGTCTGGATGTTTTTTTTCACTTTCTCTTAAACTCCTAGGTGATTCTGAAGTGCAATTAGGCTTGAGAACAATTAATGGGGCTATCTAATTTTGTAAATTTACATCTTACTTTAAAAAAACTCTACTAGAATTTAAAAAAATAAGAGAGTATATTAAAAATGATAATACTGGCTTAAAAAAAACCTCAATGCTATCAGCAAAAACAATGTATACAATGAAAAAAAATTCTACTAGAATATCAACTTAGAAGATATATTGGAGATTTTCTAAGTAAACAGTTTTTAATTTTGGCTAATCACTGTCTACCTACCTCTAAAATAACGTAAAGGCACTGGAAACTCTAAAGGGCCATGAAAATGCACTATTACCGCCACCACCATTTATCAATTTAATTGGGATTAAAAAGAAAAGTATAGAAGTTAAACAGTTTGTCCAAAATCAACCTGCACATTAGTAACAGACTGTGACTAGAAACAAGGTTTCAAAATCACTGATCTAGTATTCATTCCATTAAACAGAGTTGTTGATGTTTCAGTTGTGCATTATTTCCCCACTCTGCAATACTCTTTGAGTAGAAAACATGTGTTCCATTTCTTTGCATCCTCCCAGCAACATCCTTCCACTGCATTATTCCTGGGTAACTACTTCTTTTCTTTTTTAAGATTTTTTTTTTTACTTTAAATTTATTTTATTTTTTCAGTGTTCCAAGATTCATTGTCCATGCCCCACACCCAGTGCTCCATGCAATAGGTGCCCTCAGTACCCACCACCAGGCTCTCCCATCCCCCCACTCCCTCCCTCCAAGTCCCTCAGTTTGTTTCTGTGTCCAAAGTCTCTCGTATTTCGTTTCTCTCCCTGAATTACCCTACTTCCCATTTACTTTCCTTCTCCTACTGTCTTCTATGTTACCCCTTATGCATCACAAGTAAGTGAAACCATGTGATAGTTGACTTTTTCTACTTGGCTTATTTCACTCAGCATAATCTCTTCCAGTCCAGTCCATGTTGCCATAAAAGTTGGATATTCATCCTTTTTGATGGAGGCATAGTATTCCATTGTATATATGTACCACATCTTCTTTACCCATTCATCTGTTGATGGGCACCTTGGCTCTTTCCACACTTTGGCGATTGTGGCCATTGCTGCTATGAACATTGGGGTACATATGGCCCTTCTTTTCACTACATTTGTATCTTTGGGGTAAATGCCCAGTAGTGCAATTGCAGGATCATAGGGTAGCTCTATTTTTAATTTTTTAAGGAATCTCCACACTGTTTTCCAAAGCGGCTGCACCAGCTTACATTCCCACCAACAGTGTAAGTGGGTTCCCCTTTCTCCACCGCCTCTTCAACACTTATTGTTTCCTGATTTGTTCATTTTGGCCATTCTGACTGGTGTAAGTAAGGTGGTATCTCAGTGTGGTTTTGATTTGAATTTCCCCGACAGCTAGTGGCAATGAACATTTTTTCATGTGTCTGTTAGCCGTTTGTGTATCTTCTATGGAGAAGTGCCTCTTCATGTCTCCTGTCCTTTTTCTGATGTGTTCATCTTCTTTTTGGATGTTGAGTTTGAGTAGTTCTTTATAGATCTTGGATATCAATCGTTTGTCTGTAGTGTCATTTGCAAATATCCTCTCCCATTCTGTGGGTTGCCTCTTCGTTTTGTTGACTGTTTCCTTTGCTATACAGAAGCTTTTTATTTTGATGAAGTCCCAGAAGTTCATTTTCGCTTTTGTCTCCTTTGCCTTTGGAGACATGTTTTGAAAGAAGTTGCTGTGGCCGATGTCAAAGAGGTTACTGCCTATGTTCTTTTCCAGGATTTTGATGGATTCCTGCCTCACGTTGAGGTCTTTCATCCATTTCGAGTTTGCCTTTGTGTGTGGTGTAAGAGAATTTTTTTAAGATTTTATTTATTTATTTGACAGAGAGAGAGATCACAAGTAGGCAGAGAGGTAGGCAGAGAGAGCGGAGGAAACAGGCTCCCTGCTGAGCAGAGAGCTCAACTCGGGCCTCGATCCCAGGACCCTGAGATGACCTGAGCTGATGGTAGAGGCTTTAACCCACTGAGCCACCCAGGCACCCCTGGGTAACTACTTCTTACATGATTAATTCTCACCTATCCTAGTGGTTCCAAAACAGTAGCATGCAACCGAATTACCTGGAGGGCTTGTTAAGACAGGGATTTCTGAAGGCGCCTGGGTGGCTCAGTCCTTAAGTGTCTGCCTTTGGCCCAGTTTATGATCCCTGAGGATTCAGGAATTCGAGCCGCACATCGGGCTCCCCACTCAGCGGGAAGCCTGCTTCTCCCTCTCTTGTGTTCCCTCTCTAGCTGTGTTTCTCTCTGTCCAATAAATAAATAAAATCTGAAAAAAAGAAAAAAACAAATGGATTTCTGTGCCCCACCATCATAATTCCTAATTCAATAGGACTGAAGTGATTCATATTCATAAAATATTCCCAGGTGAGGTCTATGCCAGTAGTCCAGAGACCACATTTTGAGAATCACTACATTTGTTCAATTCCAGAGATGGATATTTTTTTTCTTTTTGTCTAAGAAAAACCATTTTTCAGTCAAGTAAAACTTGTTTGTATCCTAACTCTGGCACTTTCTACCTGTGTAACTTGAGCAAATTACCAGCTCTATTTAAATCTTAATTTTCAAATCTACAAAATGGAATTGCTAACATACTTAGAAAGTTGACTAATGACAACCTAACATGCCTCATTCAGTGGTTGTCATATAGAAAGGACTCATGTCTGTTTCATAGCTCCTTTTGTTGACTTTCCATGGACAATATGCTCTTCCCATGAAGAGAGATGTTGCCTGGCTGTAGTTGTAGATTCATGATTCCTCTTGTAGTTGGCTCTCCTTCAATGAGCTTGAGTTTACACTTCTTCCACCAAATTACTAACACACATATGGAGCCTATTTCTAGGAAATGTTATGCAAATCATTTCAAAGGGGGAAAATATGATAGGCAAATTATGTCAATATTATCCTCAAAGCAGTATTTTGGAGATGAAACCTATCCCATATGTTCTGTTTCACTTACTTTGGCATTTTTAACAGTTTAACCATACCAGCTGCTCCTGATCACTAATTGCCTGCAATATTAAACAATGGATTAATATCAGTTCCTGGACTTTTCCTTGTGTGTCAACCTCAGAACTTTCAGATATTTACAAGTTTCTCCAGGTCGCTCCAATCCTCTCGTGCTAAACTCTGTCATTCTATGACTGAGCAGAAGATGGTGTAAGACAGATGAAAGTGACCTTTGACATGAGCCTTGGTGAAACCAGAACAATAACAGATGAGGTCCCAGACACTAAGACAATCTTTCTCTACACACAATCTTTCCATGATTCAAAAGACCTTGACTAGGTTTCCCTTACCACTTCTGGTTGATGGGTGATTTTTCATATGAATTTCTGGGACATTCATTAGAAACTATGTACCTCCATGCATCTTGACATCCATGCTAGAAACTTCAAATTCATTGTTGGTTCTTTTCTGATCCACCATTTCAAGTCATTCTCCAGGTTTCATCAGTGTTTCTACTTAAACTCTTGACTCTGTTCTCTCATTCTCTCAATCTCTACTGCTCCTACATAAGTTACCATCTTTTTTTTCCCTTTAGCTAGGATTTCTGCAGCATCATCTCAACTATTACTTCTTGACTAATATGTCTTGACTTCTGTTGAATTCCACTCCACCCATGCCTCACCCCAGTTGGAATGATCTTTCTAAAACAAAAGGGTATCATGTCATTCTCTTAAATCCCTTTCTAGTGACTCTCCACTGCTCTCAGACACTAAGTCAAATCTCATCATCTTGACTGAATCTAAATCTTCCCTGTCCAATATGGTACCTATGAAATACATGTGGCTATTTAATTTTTATTTAAATTAATTAAAATTACTTAAAATATAAATGGAAGTTCTTCAATCACACTAGCCATATTTCAAGTACTCGATAACCATGGTAGCTGGTGGCTACCATTTTGGAGAAAAAAGATACAGAATATTTCCTTCATCACAAAAATTTCTATTGGAAAGTCAATACTGGTTAACATTATTTCCCTTATTGTGATGCTATTCATGGCCATCACATGGGAAAATGGTGCCTGCAAATACTGTTAAAGGGAATAAAAAGTGACGTGCGCATTCTACAGTGTAACTGTCCTCAATGAAATTAAGAACATTTATATGCTTCATAGACTTCTCACACAGCTCTCAAAGGGAATGCAGTCAAGGATGTTTGTCACACCACTATTTCTGATAACAGGTTATAGGAGAATATTAAGTGTTTGTGACCAGGGAACTGGATGAATAAAATATGGAAATGCAAATTACAGTGAGTCAGTCAGAAACAAATGACTAGATGCACACATACCTATCTTAAAAACATAGCATTATATTCTTACTGCTATAAAAACATAGCATTATATTCTTACTTATATATTCTTACATTATATTCTTACTGTTATTATTTAACAGTAATGATTTTAAAAATATTAATACATGTAAAACTTGGATGAATCTCATAGATAATGAGTTAAAAAAAGCCAGACATAAAAGACTACATATAAAATTCCATGTTTACAAAACTCATTGAACATGCAAACTAACCTATGGTAACAGAAATCAGAATATTGGTTGCATCTAATTGGGGGATTTACTGTAAAAAGACAGCGGGAAACTTTCTGGGGTGATGAAATGTTCTGTGTTTTGATTAGGGTGTCCATTACATGGGAATATACATTTGTCAAACTCATTTAAATGTATGCTTGAGATCTGTGTATTCTACTGCATGTAAATACACCCTAATAGAACGTTATTTAACACACACAGTTGTTTTTTTTTTTTAAGATTTTATTTATTTGACAGAGAGATCACAAGTAGGCAGAGAGGCAGGCAGAGAGAGAGGAGGAAGCAGGAACCCTGCCGAGCAGAGATCCTGATGCGGGCCTCGATCCCAGGACCCTGAGATCATGACCTGAGCGGAAGGCAGAGGCTTTAATCCACTGAGCCACTCAGGTGCCCAACACACACAGTTTTAAAGGGAAAAAGATTAGTTTCAGATGAGATGTATAGCACTTTATACTTGCACCCAGAAGCACAATATGTATTTTACAAAGATATTAATAGATAAAAGGACATAAACAAAAAAAAATGAATCAATATTTTTGGCAAGCAAATGCTTGGAAGCATTTGGAGGCAAATGCTAGTAGGAATTAGGGACAAAAGAGATAGAAATTAGGATAAAGTCAACTAGAGTGGGTCCATAAACGGTTTAATCACTTAAGGTCATTAAACCACAAGGAATATGGTCACTTCAACTCCCTTTCTGCAACTGAAACTGATAATACCTTCACTGGGAAAATCTCTTTTTTCCATGAGTGGCTAAACTGGGATTGTGTCCTACTGGTGTTGTCTCTACACCCTTTTCATAAAGTAATCTTGGCTATAGAAAGAATGAGATGGGAACAAAGAGGGAAGTGGAGCCTAGAAGATAGCTGGGGATGGGTGAAACAGGCGAGAAAGAGATACAGCATGAGGGGAAGATGGAGAAGAAAGAGAAAGACATGGCACATGCAGACATTTGAATCCTCAGAGTGTCTGAGCCAGCTCCATCTCTGGAATTTTTAGCAATATAAACAAATATACTTTCCTCTCTTTTTGTCCCCCTATACTAGTTTGAACGGGTTTCTGTCATTTGCTCTCCACAATGTGGCAATACCCTAATGTCATCTAACATTTTAAAGAATCTGACTTCAGTCTGACTTTAGCATTTTAAAAACTTTTTGTCATGGAAATATCCAAACAAATACAGAAATAGAAAGATTAGTGTTGAAGGTTTAGCAATTTCAGTATATAACAAATCTAATTTTCTGCACCTCACCAGCCTTCTCTCCTATGCATACACACACTTTTGAATCAGTCTGAAACCAACAACAGAAATTTTACCATTTAAAAAATAAATACTTCAATCTAGATCTCTGAAGTTAAGAAGTCTTTTTAAGAATGACTGTAATAGCAAGATTGCACCACAAAGAAAATTCCCTTAAAATTACCAAAATAGGCAATATTAGATTTCCCTGATCATTTAATGAATGTAATTTGACTATATATTTTTTTTCAAATCAGGTTCTAAATAATATCTAAAACAATTAATCTGGAGAATATATCTCTTAAATTGATTTTAATTTATAGGTTCCCTGCCTGTGTGTGTGTGTGTCCGTGCGTGCATGTGCACGTGAGAACATATGCATGAGCCTGTGTATAATTTATTTGTTGAAGAAACTACGCAGTTTGTTCCTGCAGAATTTTCCTTATTCTGGATTTTCATTGTAGTCTTGCTCACTATCCTACTCTAGTCCTATATTTTCTATGAATTGATATTATTTATCTTAATTCTTTGGCAAGAATACAGTAGGTATTCTGTGGTTCCTGTTTTATTGCATCAGAAGAAAATTAATATCTGATTATCTCTTAAACAGTACAGAGGTTCCTCAAAAAGTTAAAAATAGAAATACTCTATAATCCAGCAACTGTACTACTAGGTATTTACTCAAATGATTCAAAAATACTGATTCAAGGAATAAACAATAGCCAAGTTATGGAAAGAGCCCAAATGTCCGCTGACTAAAGAACAGGTAAATAAAATGTGGTACACACACACACACACACACACACACACACACACAGGAATATTACTCATCCATAAAAGAAGAATGAAATCTTGCCATTTGCAACAACACAGATGGAGCTACAGAGTACTATGCTAACCAATATATATGAGTCAGAGAAAGAGAAATACCAGATGATTTCATTCATATATGAAACTTAAGAAACAAAACAAATGAACATAAGGGGGGAAAAGAGGCAAACTAAGAAACAGACTCTTAACTATAGAGAACAAGCAATAGTTACCAGAGGGAAGACAGGCAGGGGGGTAGATTAAATAGGTGATGGGAATTAAGGAGGGTACTTGTGATGAGTACTGGGTGCCATATGACAGTGCTGAATCACAATACTGTACACCTGAAATTAATATTATACTGAATGTTAACTAACTGTAATATGAATAAAAATTTGGAGAAGAAAAAATAAGTGATCAGTCCATTCGGATGTTTTCAGTCTGATCCATCTATTTTCAAGTACCTTACCAGCTTTTAACTTACAGTCTGAGAATCCATTGATGATCATTCACTATTTCATTAGAGGTACCAAAATGCTGGTATCTTTTTATTCCCACCTTTAATAGCTACAATTTTCTATAGAGAATGATTCCCTTCCACATCATTTGGAAACATGAGGTACGGTTCTTAGAGAAAAGACAACTTAGTGTTTGAATACTTCCCCATGTTTAATTAGTAATTTCAGCATAAATTTTAGTGGGAAATGACATTTTGAGACCACAATTATCTGGAAACTAAGAGTGCTCATTGCTAGTAGTCAGTACTGGTCAGACATTGTTTCTCAGACTTTTAAGTAGACAGAGCTAAAAAGTATGTATCTCTTTAAGAGAAAATATTTTCATATTTGCAATCAAGTTTAGACAATTTGCTTAACATCTTGATTTTCCATTTTTATCTCACTTGCTGGGAAAAAAAAATATTCCTAAGTACTTATTTGCTTCACCCAACTATAACAGATAACGGTATTAGAATAAAAAAAACAATTTAATGCAATCAATATAGCTGTTGAAAGCAAATTACGATTTTTTGCGGTTCATTTTGTCCTTTGTATGTATACCACATGAGGCTCAAACGCCCAATCCTGAGATCAAAGGTCACTCAGTCCAGCGACTGCACCAGGCAGGCACTCCCACAGTACTGTGTTTTATAGTCAACTAAAGTAAGTCTTCCATGTGTAGCTAAGTCACCAACTTCATACACAGTTTGATCTATTTGCTACATTTGCTTTTGGTTTTTATGGATGGTCATTTTTATTTCTGATTTATTTTTTAATTATGTAAAATATTTAAATGGCTCCAAAGTCATGTCTATAAAATGAGATTTAGACAAAGCAAGACTTAACTGCAACCTCTCCCTGTCCCCTCCCTCTTCCTTATAGATAACTGCTTTAATATGTTTATTATTTGCTTATTCTTCTATTTTTTTAAGATTTTATTTATTTATTTGACAGAGAGAAACACAGCGAGAGGGAACACAAGCAGGGGGAGTGAGAGAGAGAGAAGCAGGCTTCCCGCCGAGCGGGGAGCCTGATATGGGGCTTGATCCCGGGTCTCCAGGATAATGACCTGGGCCAAAAGCAGTCGCCTAACCACTGAGCCACCCAGGCACCCCATTATTCTTCTATTTTTATATGTTTACAAATGTGGATCTGAGATAAGAGGTAACATACACTATACATGTTATTTTTCACCTTATCAAGCTGTATTTAAAAAATAAACAATCCTTCCTTTGAAATTTTCTTTCCTATACCTGCCTCAATTATTAAATTAAAAGTAGAGGTTTATATGCAGCAATTTTTTAAGGATTTTATTTATTTATTTGACACAGAGAGTGATCACAAGTAGGCAGAGAGGCAGGCAGAGAGAGAGGAGGAAGCAGGTTGGTTTCTGAGCAGAGAGCCTGATGCAGGCCTTGATCCCAGGACCCTGAGATCATGACCTGAGCGGAAGGCAGAGGCTTAACTCACTGAGCCACCCAGGCACACAAGAGCAAGATTTTAAACAAAAGGCACATGTATATTCTATAACCAGTAAGAAAAAGGCTTGAAAATTTAAAGGCTTTGAAGGCTGACATCTATAATTATTAGGATTCATAGCAGACTTTCTTTCCTCTTTGGAACTGAACATATTTGAATGAAGAAAATGTAGGTTTTAAGATTTGAAATGGCCTTCTGTGTATACCAACCCGGGTCTGTGGACGTTAAAAGCTGTTTGACATGGACCGATCTTTTACTGGTAAGAATTTGGGAATAGCAATTTCTTTCCTGCTGCTTTGATCTCCTCCCAAATCCCATGGTGGTATATTATGGCTGCAGAGAACTGTAAATGTTAGCAAGCAGCAATTTGAAAGCCTTAAAAAACTATAGTTGCAAAGGCAATTCAAACATCAGGTATCCCTCTCATCATCTGGACTCTGGTTTTAGAGCTACTGAGGGAATTCTGTCAAATCTCAAACTGCATTGGATTGCTGATCTGGTATGAATACTCAAGTTACTCTGAAGAGATGCATTTTCAATTCGTGAAAGCAGCTGTTACTTTCTTCTGCCCTTTTCCTAAGAAAAAAAAACATATACATACACACATACACACACACACACATGCATATGAGTGTACACATGCATAAACTTACTTCACTGAAAAGGCATTTCTTGCTGAGGTAAACATTGCAGTCTTGCATAAGGGGTTGAAGTCTAGATGTATGTTTGATCCCTGATGTTCTCTCACGAGTCTTTTCATAAGCATTTGCCATTTGGAAATTGTGTTTACTAAGTTTGCTTGGGAGGCATTTTACACCTCCTCTACAACGACTGTGAGGAGACTGAAGGGCAATAAGAAGAGCAACGATATAAATTGAAAATCCTATGTTCCCTTTCTCTTCCCCATGAACAGTTTTATAGAACATAAATGAGTTTATTTTTAGTGGTATAAATGTTATTATACTAGTATTATTCATACTCAAATACAAACACTTTGCATGTTTAGTATCTAAGTCTGTTGATGTGATTTATTGAGGTTCACCTTCTTTCACCATCTTGAATTGTCAAAAACAATCTGTTTTTGTAGAAAAAATAGAAGCTACTTGCCGCAGGGAGACTGAAAGATGGGAAAGGGGGTGGTGGGGAGGATACACTTTTAAGATCTTTGCCACTAACACCTAAGAAGTTTTTTGACCTAAAAACATTTTAGTAGGAAAAAAACAGGAACTGATGTTGAACCAAATGGTTGTCTCTATATATTCTAACCAAGTCAGTAGTAACTCCAGGAAAAAAAGAAGAGCTGCTGCTTACTGTGTCCTTTGGAAAAACACCTTTTATGGTCTCATTCCCCACACTCTATTCCTACCACATCCCTTTCTGCCCTCTCCAAACCCCCTTACTTCTCCAGAATTAATAAAGACATGTTCAAGAGACAGCACTGAACCATGAGCTTGAGAAAATTCTTGTTCAACTAACAAAAAGCTGTGTGACCTCAGGCCAGCACTTCTCTCTGCACCTCAGTGCTTCCCACCATAAAACGAGAGAGCCTTGAAATAATGATCTCCATTGCTTCTTTCAAATCTGACATTTGGGGGATCTACAAAAAATGTTCCAAGATATTAGAAGAGTTCCATTTAAACACCTGGCCACTTTAGAAGAGCTTTGCATATATATTGTATTTCACTTCCTAAAGCGCCAAATAAACCTGACACGAATGATCCCCAAGAGGACATAAGACCAAATTGCAAATGTCTGTTTGTGATGATGGAGGTCTTGTAATATGAGCATTGATCCTAGAAAGCCGTTGGGTGCTTCTCAGAGTAACGCAAGATTATAAAGTGATGTATTACCCATGAGAAATCCCTTCCCATTTACATTTCATTTTCCTTTGTGGTATTTAACTTATTTTTTATTATGTGCAGTCATCATAAATATTTATATTGTAATGTATGATTGGTCAATAATGAAAAATCAATACTGGGTTTTTCCTGCCAAGGAAGGAGATTGTGCTTTACCTGATTCTAATCAAAGATCAAAAAACAAAACTAAACAGAAAAACAAAAAACAAGAAAACAGCACAGGTAGGATAAGGACCCATGTAGAAAAAGGAGACCAGGTTATTTATTTTATGTTTAAGTTTACCTTTGCACATACTCATACTGATAAACAAAATGTTTTGACTTAAAGTGCTGCTTTGAGAAGACATGAGCATACATTTCTCCAAAGAAGACATACAAATGGCCAACAGACACACAAAAAAATGCTCATTTGACATCAGGGAAATACAAATCAAAACCACAAAAAGATATCACCTCAAACCTGTCAGAATGGCTAAAATTAACAAGACAGGAAACAACAGATGTTGGTGAGGATGTGGAAAAAGGGGAACCCTCTTACATTGCTGGTAAGAATGCAAACTATGGTAAGGGCCCAGATGTCCATCTACAGATGAATGGATAAAGAAGATGTGGGATATACACACGCCAACAAAAAAAAAAAAGAAAGAAAATTGCCATTTGCAATGACATGGATAGAACTACAGGGTATTATGCTAGGTGAAATAAGTCAATCAGAGAAAGACGATTATATGATTTCATTTGTATGTGGAACTTAAGAAACAAAACAGAGGAAAATAGGGGAAGGGAGAGATAAATAAAACAGGATGAAATCAGAGAGAAGACAAACCATAAGAGACTCTTAATTACAGGAAACAAACTGAGGGCTGCTGGGGTGGGGGTGGGTGGGAAGGATGGGGTGGCTGGGTGATGGACAGTGGGGAGTGTATATGTTGTGGTGAGTGCTGTGAATTGTGTAAGACTGATGAATCACAGACCTGTACCCCCTGAAACAAATGATATATTATGTTAATTTTTAAAAATTAAAAAATGAAGTACTGCTTTGCTAGTAACCCCTAATTCAGTCTAACTGCCTTCCTATAGTACCTATGAACTACCAAAAATCATGAACTTTAAACAACACAGAATACTCACTGTCATAGTTACATCACCATGATTATGACTATATCTGCCATTAACTATAAAGAAAACAAACTTGGAAATAAGAAAAAAAAAAGTTCACTTGTTGCTTCCATTAACATTTTCAAGTACCTGCTTCACAGCGGGTAATATTTTGATGCTTGTGTCCCAGCTGAAAGGTTCATACTCTTGCCTTAAATAGAGGGGATATATAAACAAAAAAGATAAATCCTGCACAGTCAATTAAAACAAGCTTATGTTATGGAGAATCACTGTCCAGATTGATCAGAGAAGTCTTTGAGGAAGAATTTTATAAGCTACAATCAGATTATCAAGAAAATTACTACAGTCCAATTGAGGAAGTCAACCACACAAAAAAGTAATTTTTAGAAAATATTTTATTCATTTATTTGAGAAAGAGAGAGCACAAGTGAGAAAGCAAAAGTAGAGGGAGGAGCAGAGGGAGAGGGAGAAGCAGACTCCCCACTGAGCAAGGAGCAGAGCTGCAGAGCCCGGTGTGGGGCTTGATCTCAGGACCCTGAGATCATGACCTGTGCAAAAGGTAGCTGCTTCACCAACCGAGCCACCCAGGAGTGCTGAAACTAGTAATTTTAATATAAGGCAAGAAGTGTCCAGTGCTCTAAAAATTCTTGGTATACTCAGTGGGTGGTTTGTACACTGGCAGCATCAGCAACACCTAGGAACCTGAGTAACACAGGAACACAGGTTCTACCCCAGACCTACTGCAATCTAACACACTTCCCAGGTGACTCACATGCACAGGAACATTGGAACAACACAACACTATTGTAAAAAAAAAAAAAAAAAAAAAAAAGGAAATTTAGAGAGAAGAGAAATCACATCCAGCTGCAAGTAGAAGGATTCTTGGAAGAATCATGAAGACAACCTAAAAAGATGAACAGGATGCAGGTGAGTCTTTGTTTACCTTTTCTTTTCTAAACATTGTTCAGAGGGGTTCATAGCTATCCCATACAATAGAGGCCATCAGGCTAGAAGTTAAAATGACAAACGAAAGAGGAGTCATTTTAATGGATGCCTCAGGAATAAAAAAGGATTGTTAAAAGGCCATTATGGACAATTATATGAGAACAAATGGGATAACCTATAACAAAGGGGTAACTTCCTAGAAATGCACAACCTACTAAGACTGAATCAAGAAGAAACAGAAAGCCTGAATAGGCCAATAATAAATATGAAAATTGAAGCAGTAATCAAAAACATCCCAACAAAGAAAAGCCCAGGACCAGATGCCTTCATAGCTGAATTATATCAAGCACTCGAAGAAGAAATAATACAAATTCTTTGAAATTCTTCTGAAAAATAGAAGCAAGGGGAATACTTCCAAAATTATTTTATATTGCCCTGATATCAAAGCCAGACAAAGACACCACAGGAAAAGAAAACTGCAGGACAATATCTCTGATAAACATAGATACAAAAATCCTATATAAAATATCAGAAAACCATATTTAACAGTGCCTCAGAAAGATTATATGCTATGACAATGTGGTATTTATCACTGGAGATGCAAGTTTGATTTAACATACTCAAATCAATTAATATGATGTACCACATTAACAGAATGAAAGACAAAACCACATGATAATCTTAACAGATTCGGGAAAAGAATAACATTCAACATCCATTCATGATAAAAACTCTCAATAAAATAGACACAAAAGGAAATTTCCTCAACACAATAAATGCTATTTATAAAAAGCCTAAAATTAATATCATAATCAATGGAGAAAAACTGAAATGTTTTTCTCTAAGATCCAATACAAGGCAAGAATGCCAACACTCATGGCCTCTATTCAACATAGTACAGAAAGTACTAGCTAGAGCAATCAGATAAGAAAAAGAAATAAAATGCATCCAGGGATTGGGGAAGGAGACAAACTATAAGAGACTCTTAATCTCAGGAAACAAACTGAGGGTTGCTGGAGGGAAGAGGGAGGGGAAGGGATGAGGTCCTTGGGTTATGGACATTGGGGAGGGTATGTGCTTTGGTGAGTGCTGTGAATTGTGTAAGACTGATAATTCACAGACCTGTACCCCTGAAGCAAATAATACATTATATGATAATAAAAAAGGCATCCAAATCAGAAAGGAATAAGTAAAACTGTCTGTTTGCAGATGACATAATCCTATTTCTCAAAATTCTTAGACTACACACACACATACAACCCTGTAAAAACAAATAAATATATTAAAGTTACTGACTATAAAATCAACAAAGGTTCAGTTGTGTTTCTTTCACCAACAACAATCTATCAAAAAGAACCCAAGGAAACAATTCTATCAACAATAGTATCAAAATTAACAATATACTTTGGAATAAATTTAATGAAGGGGCAAAAGATGTATACACTGAAAACTACAAACACTGAAGAAAGAAACTGAAGAGGACACAGATAAATGCAAAGACATCCTATGTTAATGAACTGAAAGAATCAATAGTGTTAAAATGTCCATACCACTCAAAGACAAACACAGATTCAATGTACTCTCTACCAAAATTTCAATGACCTTTTTCCCAAGAAATAGATAAAAGCAATTCTAAAATTCATAAGGAAACAAAAAAAGACACCAAATAGCCAAATTAATCTTGATAAAGCAGAAGAGAATTGGAGGCATCACATTTCCTGATTTCAAATTATATTACAAAGATACAGTAATCAAAACAATGTGGTATGGGCATAGAAACAGAAACATAGACCAATACAACAGATCAAAAGTTCAGAAATACGCCCATTTCTATACAGTTTCTAATTTTCAACAAAGATGCCCAAATAATATACAATGAGAAAAGGACAGTATTTTCAATAGTGTTGGGAGAAGTAGATGTCCACAAGCAAAAGAATGAAAGTGGATGATTATTTTACATCATATAGCCAAAAAATCAACTCAAAATGTATAAAAACTTAAAGGTAAGACCTGACACCAGAAAATTCTTACAAGAAAACATGCAGTAACAGTTTCTTGATATTGGCCATGGCAATATGGTTTTGGATATGCACCAAAACCTAAGGAAATAAAAGCAAAAATAAACAAATGGGACTATATCTAAATGAAAAACTTCTACACAGAAAAGGAAGCAATCAATAAAATGAAAAGGCAGCTATGATTTGGAGAAAATATTTTTTTAAGATTTTATTTATTTATTTATTTGACAGAGAGAAACACAACCCACGCACCCCAGAGAAAATATTTTCAAATCATGTATATGATAAAGGGTTAACACCTAACATATGTAAGGAATACATACAACTTAATAGCGAAAACAAAAACAAAATAACAGAATAAAAACCCAATTAAAATAAATGGGCAGGGGCACCTGGAGTCCTGGGATCGAGCCCCACATAGAGCTCCAGCCACACATAGGGCTCCTTGCTCTGCGGGAGGCCTGCTTCTCCCTCTCTCACTCCCCCTGCTTGTGTTTCCTCTCTAGCTGTGTTTCTCTCTGTCAAATAAAAACATCTTAAAAAAAAAAATGGGCAAATGGGGTGCCTGCATGGCTCAGTTGTTAAGCATCTGCCTTTGGCTCAGGCCAGGATCCTGGAGTCCAGGATCAAGCCCTACATCAGGCTCCCTGCTTGGCAGGAAGCCTGCTTCTCACTCTCTCACTACCCCCTTGTATTCCCTCTCTAGCTATGTTTCTGTCAAATAAATAAATAAAATCTTTAAAAAAAATAGGCAAAGGATCTAAAATGACATTTTCCCAAAGAGTACATAAAAAATGGCCAATAGGGGGGGCGCCTGGGTGGCTCAGTTGGTTGGGCGACTGCCTTCAGCTCAGGTCATGATCCTGGAGACCTGGAATCGAGCCCCACATCGGGCTCCCTGCTCAGTGGGAAGCCTGCTTCTCCCTCTCTCAGTCCCTCTGCTTGTATGCCCTCTCTAGCTGTGTTTCTCACTGTCAAATAAATAAAATCTTAAAAAAAAAAATGGCCAGGGGCGCCTGGGTGGCTCAGTTGGTTAGGCGACTGCCTTCGGCTCAGGTCATGATCCCAGAGACCCGGGATCGAGTCCCACATCGGGCTCCCTGCTCAGCAGGAAGCCTGCTTCTCCCTCTCTCACTCCCCCTGCTTGTGTTCCCTCTCTGGCTGTGTTTCTCTCTATCAAATAAATAAAATCTTTAAAAAAAAAAAAAGAAAAAAAAATGGCCAATAGGTACATGAGAAGATGCTCACAACAGGAATGACCAGGGAAATACCAATCAAAACCACAGTGAGATATCATGGGACACCAATTAG